>JAOEHY010022384.1:0-40394 GCA_025447955.1 Psilopsiagon aurifrons
TTGTATGCTTGCTTGGAGTTTTAACGGCTGCCTAAGATTTGGGAAGTTCTGGTAAATTATCTAAAATAAATGGATTTTTTAAATACTCTGGTGTTGTGTCAAAGATTAGAAAAACAACAACTCCTCAGCCATCATCAGGGGGTGAGAATAAAAAGAAGCAAGGGAGAAACTAATGATGTGTTTTGGCATTGTTTGAGAATGACTTCTTGGGACATAGACAAATCTGTAGTACAAGAATATATTATGCATATGCATATATATATATGTATTTGTACATGTGTACATATATGTATGTATATGTGCATCTGTGTCAGTGTAAAATATTTAGTTATTTTTTTCTTTTATAGTCCAAATATGGATGCATAATATCAGTTTATAATGTATCCTGTTATCATCCGTATTCATACGCATAAAAAGTGGGGGGGTTTGCTTGGTGATTTTCCTAATGAATGAAACAATTTTATTTTTTTTTAGAAAAAAAGAGTTGGAATAAGACATTTAATTTTCTTTCACATTTCATTTATTTCAGTCTTAAATTGATAATAAATGCCCAGGTATCAAATATTTTCCATAAGGATGTATTTTAAGGAACACTAGACTGGTGTCCATGTATAAGGAATTTCAAATAGCCAATTTTCACAACAGTGAATTTGATTGCATGACCTCTAGCTTTTACAGAAAGTAAAGAATTGTGTTACCACATATGAAAAGTTTATGTGACTGCTTATAAATTTCTAAAAATAGACTAATATTGCAAAATCTGTCAACAAATACTTTGCTTCATGGAGGTTATCAGAAGCTGGTATAGCTTATGAGTTGGTATAGAATAAAATACATAGAAATTTAGACTTATCTTTATAGGTTTAAAGGCCTAAGAAGTCCATTAGAGAAATTAGTCTCATTTTTAGTACATCATCAGGTGGAGAACTTTACTGAAAAAATTGTGAGCCATGTCTATAAATTGAGGCAGAATATTAAAATGATAGGGACTCCATCACATCTTTTGAAAGGTTGTGCCAGAATTTAATTATCTTTCAGATGGAAAAAATCTCTTTCTACTCAGTCTAATTGTGTGCAGGTATGAAAATCTGATCTCATTGTATCTTTTTACTTATCATAAAAATCTCTTAACATAAAACCTCTTTTGAGAGAAACCTTTTATTTGGGGGCAAATAAAAATTTATTGATTTGTTAAATTTTTACCCCTGAAGTAATGTTTTGAGTTGTTTTTCTTTTCTTTGCTAAGTTCTACTGAATTTTGTTACATTGTTCTAAATTTAATAATTTATGCTTTTTGTTCAAATTTGTCTGTCTGTTTTGAAATAAACCTAGAGCAGCTGCCTAAAGTTTCCTAATAATAGTCTCACTAATTTCATTTACAAAAGTAAATGAAAGAAGTAAGCACCTGCCTAACTATGGAAGCCCACTTTCACTTCATAGCAAAAGCTTTGGTTAGAAAGTCCCTTGTCTAAAGGCAATGGATACCCTTTAAAACAGGATTTCATTTTCTGCTTTCAGATTTTTGTCACTGGCTGCACAAGAGCCTATTGTTCACAAAACCTAAGGAATTCAGTTTGGTATATCAGAATGATACAAATTCATCATTACTTATCACTCCCTGCTCCTGTCTTACATGTTGAGCAATATAGACTATTATTCATCACTAGAGAGCAATGTGCAATTTGACAAGAAAAGGATAGCAGAAAAGTCACTTCAGAAAGTAATATTTCCAGAACCTCCCTACTAATCTTGTAGAATAAAAATATCTTTGGTAGATGATAGGATGATCAGGTCATCAGAAAGTGTAGATTAAATAGGGAAAAATGGATTTTATTTCTTCTTTAATAAGTACAATGCAAGGAGGTCATACAAGATTGTTCTCTTTGCTCCTGAAGGAATGGAGGCATCATGTAGGAAACAAGGACAGTGAGCCTGGGCTCCATTGCATTATGTATTAATAAACGCGTTTAGGAAAAGCAGAATATTCTGCAGTGAACAAAGGCCACTCAGCTCTGTATGACCGAGTTGCTCCAGCAAATGTTTGTCTGTCTCAGTTCTGTCTCAGACAGCTCTAGCTGGTACAGTGTAATCTTGCTAATTATTAGCTTTTGTTTTCAGAATTAACTAAACTGTAAAATACAGTAAACCATCCTAATCTCAAGGCGAAAAAACGTGTGTAAAAACAGGACAGCATCCTGTTCCAAAAAAGTAAAAAGGAGGAAGAAAGAAGATGACAAATAATTTCTAAAAATTAGGAATAGAAAGTTTAGTCTGCAGAGATGGCCAAGTTATTCTATCCTATGATCTCAGACACCTCAGCCTGGAAGTCCTTCCTGAATCTGTTGTGCCATAAAAGGTCTGCGAAATGTATGCAAAAGAGCAGTGCTCATGGAAAACAAGGGCCAATAAGTGGTTTTCTGAAAAGAAAATAGGTTTAAAATATTCTTTTTTCTGTACCTTCTAAAGATAAATGGGATCTCTTTGTGCATGTAAATTCCAAATGGACATGCTAATTCATCTTGCTGATGACTGTATTGTGAGGTGGTTGCCTGTGGAAACAGAGTTCACTAGAAAGAGGCAAATTTAGGTGACTGCATGGTGGCAAAGCCATATCTGAACCCCAAATTGCTGCAGAGGGTTTCAGCTTTGTATCTCTGAGGTATTAATACCATCAATATTGGCTCAATGGCTCATCCAACACCAGCACACAAGTTGGAAACAAGAAGGATGTTAAGCATTTTTACCCTGTGGGATTTTTAATGCTTTGTTTCCCAACAGTTCTTCAGCTGTGACAGAGACTACTAACTGAATTTTGTACAGGTCCAGAGTAAGCTGGAAATGCCTGAGCTTGAAATACTTTTTATTCCTGTTTTCAAAAAATGGTAATAAAGTTGTCCATGAATACAGAACTCCCCAGCTGTATCATATTCTCAACTACATTTTGCTTACAGAAGATGCCTTTGCTTTTTAAGTCCTGCTGAATTTGGACTAAACATTGCTTACATCTTCAGCAGCACCCTGTGTTTTTATTGCTCTCTTTCTTTACCGTACTGTTATATTTGCTTGTTCTGCTGAAGAACTGCTCTGCATTGCTGTTGTACATTGTAACTCTTCCTTGCTTTATTGCTAACCCCAGCACTACACAAAAAGGAGTACTACACAATGAATAATTAATCTGTCAAATTTAGCCTCTTCAAATAGATTTCCATTAATGCCTTTGTTTCACGAAAGTATTTTGGAATGTGACTGAATTTTACTCTGTATTAATCATTCACCTATGTGACTATTTGCTATTTGTAGTCAGAAAGTGTTGGTTACTTGTGAGAGCCTGGCTAAGTTACATGCTATTGTTTCTGTTTTGCGTTTGGCTATACGCACAAAAACTGGCAGCCAACTGCTTGTTTGTGCATGTGTACAGCCAAATTTCTCTGCTGGCAAAATTCCACAATTGCACCACCAGGGAATTAGGCTTTTTGCATTCAGTTTCTGCAATTCTTTGTACAGAGTTTAATATTTACTCTCCATAAATGCTTATGCCATATCAGCAGGAGTGGAAAGAGACACAAGTGGAGCCAAACACATTTGTTTGCAAATTTGGTTAAATAGTCATGGACAATTACGTGAAATAATAAGCCTGCATACCACTTTTCACCAGCAATCATTAGTAGTATTAATATTGGAATTGTTACTCTTCCTTGCGTCCAGGATTTATTATGTAGTGAGGCCTCTTAAACCTTATTGAAAAATTAATGTGTAAAGTGGTGTTTAAAATCTGTACTTTTCCCTTTAAAGTTGACATTCTCTTAAAGAATCACTGCCTGTGGATATGTACTTGAGTTCAACAATAACTATTAAGCTTTCAGAGAGATCTAGAGTTGTAACTGATTTTCTTCTAGTAATGACACATAACATTTTACATTGGTTTTTTTTTCATATTCAGCAGTCCTTTCAAACACTAATTACTCCATAAAAAACAACTTTGCTAGGTGGATCAATCATTATCCTTACCTTTGAAGTAAGAATAGAAAGAAATCTTCAGGCTAAGCTTTTCATTTTGGCTGCCTCAGTTTGGAACTTGTTTCATAAAACCTGGGTGTCTTTATGGAGCATCAGATGATTTATTCATCACCAAATGGAAGATCGCTATACATACAAAGTCTTCTGTATTCTGTGATGGATGAGACTCAGTTGGAAAAGCTGAATCGAGGCATCTACCCTTAGGATCAGCAAAAGAAGACAAAACTTAGATGTTTATAATTCCCATTTCTGGTGTCAGCTCTAGACTTAATGTGTCCGTCCCACAGTGTGATCTATTCAGTTTTTATGCAATAATTGCTCTGTTAAGTGTACAACAAAATTACATAATGTATGTATATATCAAAGATATTTCAAGCACTGGCTTGTATTTCAAAATTTGCATATGACATGGCAGGTGGTTACTCTATTGCATTTTTCTGTTCAAAGAGTGTCTTACAAATTCAGTGACTATTTATGCTCAAATATCTCATTAATGACATCTAACATACGTGTTAACATGTGTAGAAAGGAAAAGATCAACTAAGATTTTGAGAAGCGACTAGTGGTTTCAGAATGTAGATGGAGGAGCCTGATTCTCACTGTGTTAAAGCTTAGCATCTCCTAAAGGTCTTTGGAAGTTGGTTTAACTGACTCCTCAGAAGACAACCATCCCTCTTCACCAAAATTGCATTTTAGAAATCTATGGTACTGAGCTATACTATTCATCTGCTTTCCCTATATACCTACCTGGGATCTACACATACCCCCCCAGTTGCCTTAGTCTGACTGATTGCTCTGGCATAGCCACAGAAAGATGATCTTTTTGACCTGCTGATATGAGGACAGCAAATGCATATTTAATAATTTATAATTGTGTCAGGTTTTATATTGTTTGCATCACTTGGTAAGGAATGCTGTTCTCCAGGCAAGACACACACATTTGCTGAGGTCTTCTCTTACATCTGTAGGCAATAAGGCTAATCTGGACCTCAGGGTAGGGCATGAAGGGTCTGGCACTGGTTGGATATCTCTGATGTAACTTGAGCAGCTGGAAGCTGCATTCAGGGGAGCAGATTTTCCATCTGCAGTACTCTCAAAGCAGATATTAGTGTGATTTACAGGATTTTTCTTAATGGAGATATACAGATGACCCAGTTAGTTGTAAGAAGGGAATGTATATTGCAAATGTAAAGTGTCTATAAATATTTTTTCATATAAAATTTGTTGGTTTCAGTTGTCATTAACCAAATTGTTAGCTTAAATAGTATTCCTTGATTACTGCTTAATATAGTATAAAAATAATTTTTTCACTGTGTTAACATTTCAGAATCTGTATACACCTCAGGGAGTTTACATATTTTCTTTCAGAATACAAAGTCACGTTAGCCTAGAAATACATGAATCAGGAACTGGCTAGCACCATATATACTTCAAGAAAACTGCAGAAACAGCTGACCTTCACTGGCATTGAACCTGGAAGCAGTAGAAGCATGTTAATTTGGCAATACATATGCTCATTAGACTCAGTGCCAAAACAGCAGGACTATCCTGCCTTGTGGACCAAGTAAGTATCTTGTCATGACTGTTTCCAATCCTATGTGCACTTTACCTGAATGCCAGGCACAATTAGTAGAAGAGATCAGCCCTTTCAGTGCAGTTTCAACATAATGATCTGTTTCCTGGCGCTGACATGCCCCAAAACAGTTTTGTCTCCATCAGGCTATGGTGGTATTACTCCCTTGCTTCCTACTAAAAGCTTCCAGAGGAATTCGGCCTGAAATTCTCCCAAGTTACATGATGATAAGAGCAACTATAAGCAAGGCAGCCAACAGCCAAGCACAAAATGTAAAGACTACAGGAATACTACCCTCATTAGCACTGAAAGGGAAAGGCTGCATCTTGGAAAGCAAAGGAATCAGCTCTCTTGCCACCCCAGGTAAGGGTTATCACACCTTTAAGACAATCAGGGCACTTGCTTCTTTGATGGCTTTGAATCCAGAAATCAGCAGAAAATCCTGACCTTGACTCTGTTGATACAAGTGTATGAGTATTTTATATGGGGCTTTGAGAAACTGGTCTAGTAGAAGGTGCCCCTATGGCAGAAGGGCTAAAACTAGATGACCTCTAAGGCTCCTTCTAACCCTAAACATTCTATGATTCTATGTATCTATCTTTCCTTCATTTTCACATCCTCTTTGTGCTTAAATATGAATTGAACCGTGCCTGAAGATATGCCACAGAAAAAAACCTGTTTTTTTCTGTAACCACTTGTTCACATATGAAACCTGAAAATCTTGTTCTAACACTCCCATATAGCCTACTTATTTCCCCAGCTCAGCTTGTAGGCACTCTCAAAACTTTATAGGCCTTTCTGTATTTAAAACAATATCTCTCTCCTGAAATCATTGCACACATTAAACACTTTTTATGGTATTTACCCTATTTTATGGGAAAACTTGCACTAAACAAAACAAACAAACAAACAAACAAACAAAAAACCCAGAGAAAAAAAAATCCCCAAAATGAATACAGTCTTTCACATAAAGTTTTGGTTGGTTGGTTGGATTTTGGTCAATCTTTTCTTTAAAGCCCAGAGTTCAGTTTCTGTAGCAAAAATTCCTCCTAATTCTTGTAAATGGTGTGCTAGAACTGGTCAGAAACTTCTTTTG
Source organism: Psilopsiagon aurifrons (assembly GCA_025447955.1). Taxonomy (NCBI): domain Eukaryota; kingdom Metazoa; phylum Chordata; class Aves; order Psittaciformes; family Psittacidae; genus Psilopsiagon; species Psilopsiagon aurifrons. The sequence continues at coordinate 6,687 of JAOEHY010022384.1, forward strand.
AGATACCTCACCACTATATCATTTGTCAACTCCCAGCCAAGAGGTTCTGTCACTGGGACAGAATTATCTAAATCAAAAAAATTGACCCAGATTGGTCTCAAGGCACTCACTAATCTTGTCTGAACAGGCAAAGCATGAGCACTATAACAAGAAAAGGAAGATGCACTTACGTCTTGTAGTTGCATCCAGTTGAATCTGAGGTACAATCTCCATCTGAAGCTCCTGTGCAGTTTGATTTTCATAGCATTTCTTACCATTGTGGAATCTCTGAGAGGCTGCACTTATAATTATTGCTTTCCTCTCTCTGCTGGTGTATTAATCATGTCTTTATTTTCCTTGGTATCTTAGGAACAGAATAGCCTTGAGAACCCTGCATAGCTAGGGCTTTTTTGCTTTTGCTTTTTAATCAGATGGCTGGAGACCTTCACATACATAAACACATCTATATAGTGTGAATGTAAGCCTTATATCCTTAGGACACTGCAAAGCAACTGTCCTTAGGAACTTAACACAGACAAGCTCTTTACTTGCTTGGTAAGTTAGGGACTTTAAGAAACCCTCTACTGAAATATGTCTTAAAAACATGATCATAAGGGAAAATTATCAGTGTTTTTTCCTACTCTATGCAAGAAATAATACTTTCTGAGGCTTTTCCTGTCAGGTCAGATGAACTACAGAAAATTTGTATGTATATTTCTGTTTTATTAAGCTTCCTTTCTGTTGACTGAAGACACAGGTACCAAGTCAAATAATACTAGTAATCACAAGTCAGAGATCAGACCAGTCTGTGTTAGCAGCTTGAGATGCTGCTAAGGTTTTACAACACAGCATTAGTTCCATGGAGCTGTTTAAACAGTATTGCTGTGTATTTACAGATAAATATGAATTCTTTATGGAGGATAATGCTGAATTGGGGTTCCACAGGAGTAATAAAGACCACTGGACATTTTTCCTAACTTCTGATCTGTATCCTTTGAAGGTCCAAAATATTTGGGAATACATATTTAGTTGTCCTATTAAAACTCAGTACTTATAAGTAGAAAAAATTGAAATTCTAACAGTACCAATTTAAAAACACATAAACAGAAGTGTATGGCTTCTTACCAAAGAGGTCTCATATTATAGGAACCTGCAATGTTTCACGCATTGCTAAAAATTCTTAGAGAAATCTGGAAATTCAGAAATGGCAACTGCACACTGGCACTGGTTTTACAATCCTAAATAGAAGAAGATAGTTAGGACCATGGCTTTTTAAAACAGTAACAAAATGCAATGGTTAGTTATTTTTTTATCTTAGGTTTTTCACAGTCATAAAAAAATGTTCTTTCTGCAAATTAACTTACCTTGTTTCATTTTTTGGAGTTGCTATGTGGAAGTTGGCCCATGAATTCTGTGAAATTACAGATGTTCCTTTATTTATTCCCATGCTGGCTTGAAAAAAAAAAATAATCGACATCTTAAAAAAATAATAGATTAGCAAGAAAAATGCAGTTTTGCCAGTGAAAAAGATGTACCGGTACTAAAAGTGGTTAGATACTTCTTCTTAATTTTTGTTCCTCATGTAGCAATGCAATACTAATTTGAAACTAAGTTTCAAGATTTCTTTGGAGTTTGATCATACAAATGTTACACCTCCAACAGCATTCTACACTGTCAGCGAGCAAGCACTTTGAAAGGTTTCAGACTTCAGGAATGTTGCCAGGGATATGTCATATCAAATGTAGTGCAAACTGCAACAGGCACTGCAAGGACGCCTTCTCAGTAGTTTATAAGTAAAGGTATTGATTTGTTTATTTTAATTGCTTTTTTGATGATTGCAAGCATACTGCAAATCCATATATGTAGGAAGTATAAGACAGAGCATGGCACTATCAGGTTTTATTTTTTCTTTGTGTGGGGTTGCTCTTACAACTGCCATTCATGAACTCTATGACTCTTCGCAGAAATGGGAAGAGGGGATAAAATATTTTGGTCATCCCGAATGTCTACTTGCTATTTTTTTTTTTTTTTTTTTGCTCACAAGAAGGGGCAGAATTATTTTGCAGCCTACTTTTCACCCTTATTTGAAATTCTTCGGTTTCTATGGAAACAATGTATTCTATTGTTGTAGTTGTAAATTGGGGAACAGTATTGTTCCACCATTTCATAAAAAACAGTAGCATAAGTTCTCTGTGACTGTGTGGAAAATTTGGTTTGCTCTGTGAGGCTTCTATGTAGAAGTGTATTCTGAACAATAATCAGAAGTCATCTACTGACCTGGATACTCAAAACCAGGTTAGATTTTAATAAAGCATCTTGTATCTCTTCTCAAGATTACGTAACACATGAAATCTTCAAATATGTATTTGCTGTATTTACACCTGCCAGCGGTTAATGACCCCAAAATTCACATCCATGATTCATCAGACCCACTGACATGTATGTTTTAGTTGCATTGCTTGCATAGTGTATAGTTGCTCTTCAGAAGTGTTATTGTCATCTCTGTTTCCAAGGAGTTTTGGATTTCTAGTCTGTACTTTTAGACCTTCATAAGACCTGGAGGCTAATATTAAAAGCATTAGGATGATAAATCAGTGCTAAACTGATAGCTATTATTGAATGAAACCAAAATAACATAATAGTTACGCATACTGCTATAAATGAGGACAATTTAAGCAAAGAAGAATTTCTTAATCACGGCTCTATATTTCTCCTCTCTGAAGAAGAAAAAAAAAAAAAAATTGACAGAAGGATTCCTAATAGGGAATTACTCCCTTTTCCAATTCTCAGTGTTTTTATAGAAGTCATTTTTGAGCAATTTAAAAAATCTCTTTCAAAGCTCTTTAAAAAAGTAAAAAAAAAAAAAAGAAAAAAAAGTCATACAGCTTTAAACTGCAAATCATGTTTTGTTTCCATTTTTTGCATCAACTTTGCATTCGTCATTTAAAAACAAAAAATGCAACTTATTTCTGTTTACTGAACAAATACTGCATAGGTGCCATCACTGTCCAACCGAAAGTTAGCCTGGGTACCTTTCCCTCTCCCTGCCATGTACACATAATGAGTTTGATATGAAAATTATAAGACACTTTGAGAAACTAACACATCCTAATTTCTTTCTAGGTACTTTTTGGCTTTATCTTCTTTATAGTTTAATATTTTTCTTTTAATACAGCATGAATATTCATTAAAAATTAGTTTTTAGAAAATAAAATTAAAATAGGAATTTCAGTGAGTAAATTGATTAAAAACTAACTCCTTTAAAAGTATAATTATAAATAGGGAGCCATAATCAAGTTATTGCATTTCAATAGGTCCCAAAAGGACTAATTCATGAAATTGTGCTCTCACTTTTGTATGAATAAAGTAGGAAACTGGTACTGAATTGCTGCCAATGCAGGTGCAACCAATACAAGCATGAGAGAAGCTGTCAGTAGCTGTGATCCAGATCAATTTGTTACCCTGGTAAAAACTATATATATTATTAATTTATAAGGTCCTATATGTAACAACAACAGATGAAGTCCACCATTCTTCAAGAAGAAGAACTTTATTCAATAAAAAATTACCAGAAAAATTAATGATACCAAAATGACATCAAAAGGAATAATATAACCCTGATGCATATGAAGATAAGAGTAGGAAAAGACAGACTATGTTTCTTGTGAACTTGATAGTGGCATAAATACTTCTGGAATTCTTTGCTCCTTCCTTATATTGCTATGGGGAATGCTTTGAAATATTGAATAAAATTTAAAAAATCACCATGAAATATATTTAAGAAAGGTACCTACTTTTAAAAAAATATTTAAAAGCCAAAGGATATTTTTACCAAAATAACTAAGAATAATGCTAATTTATATGTACCATTACAGAAAAAAAAAAAAAAACAAACAACATAACAAGAACCAGTGAGCTGGAAACAGACACTAAATGTGCTCAGTAACAAGAAGTAAGGGAAACATTTTCTGCAGCAGAAATAATTAACCACTAGAACTACTTGTCATGGCCTGAGATAGTTTATCCCTATCATTGAAAATGTTCTTTTATTGGTACAGGCTTCCCAGGGAAGTGGTGGAATCCCTGTCCCTGGAAGTGTTCAAAAACTGAGGCCTTTAGTGACATGATTTAGTGGTGGACTTGGCAGGCCTGGGGTAAAGAGCTCGAACATCTTAAAAATCTTTTCTATGATTCTGTGATTCTATGATTCATTCCATCCTGTTATACATAACAATCGCATCAAGTCTTACTCTTACTTGTACAGTGGGCCTGCTAGCAAGTGCTGTGTCTATTTGGGAAAATCAGACTCTTCCTTACAGTAGCTAGTTAATCTTTAGGAAGTCGTAAGCAGATACAAGTGTTTGTGGTTTAGTGATCTAGATATTTCCTTCCCTTTCCTCTTAATAAAATGACAAATTTTATTCAGAATTCCTTACATATTTATAAATATATTAAATTCTTCCCTGTTCTATATTCTGCCCTCAGAATATTTTGTTGAGGTTGCCCATCTCATTCACCATTTCATGGAACACTATGCAAATAATCTATGGGTTACTTCTACTGTCATTTTTCTGGATTATCTCAAAAGTTAAGCTTGATGTATCAATCCTAACCTTTCTCTTCTTGCTGTTCTTTTTATCTTAAGGCTTTAAGTAGCAAAATCAAAACTTCATGGTGTGTAACTACTCAGAAATGGGCTCCATTAACTGAATTTTAAAGGAGTTCTCATTTTCCAAGCTGGTGCTTTTATCTCTTCAGTAGCTGTCGTTTACTAGCAGTCTAAATCAGGTTTTTCAAAACCATTCCTGTAACACTGTGGCCAGAATTTATCTTCAAGCTTTTGACAAATGAGTTGAATTCAAGATATACTCTTCTGATTTCATTCTGCAGGCAATTTATATGTCACGGTTATCAGAAAACTTGTGTATTACAGGCACCATTTTTATTGGATATGATGGAAGGCTAACTTGAAATTTTAGCAGAGTCATAAAAGGTGGCATTCGTGGAGTCGATTTATGTTACAAGATTTTTTTAAAAGAGGGCAGCAAAGAAATACTGGTTCTTGAACAGTAGTCTGAAGAGTTTAAACACCAAGACCGTCATGAGTTCCTTTCCTGGGATTTCACAATTTTTAGACCATAAAGGTTCTCTTAGGCATCTAACTGTATGAGTTATCAATTACCCTTTTGTAAGAAATATTATCACAATCAGTAATACTTTACGTGGCAATTCCTTCATGCAAGATTTTTTTAACAATTTTATAAACATTGTGATATTCTGAGAGCAAAATTTTATTTTTTAATATCTCCAATGTCTAAATCCAGTGTGAGCAATGAGAACTGAGAAAAGAAAATGAACTTGAAACAGACCCCTCTGGAATATTTTGTATGTGTCTTGAACCTGTAGGTACCAGATCTGGTAACTGCAGGTATCAGATGTTACCTATCTAATTTTAGGTATCTAGCAATTAACTTAACATTCAGCTAGACTTCTCAGTTGTTATGAAAAATATTCTTCAGTTCAGTCTGAATATTTAATGTCATGAAATGCCAGGACAAGTTTTTTAATAAATACTTAAGTGCAGCTACATTATTTCCCTAATTTACTTTCCACATCTGTGGTCTTCTGGATTTCCTATTAGAACTCCACTTTAGGCAGGCAAAAATGTGCTGAAACAAGCTGAAAATATGCATCAGCATTTAGAATCAGGTAATAAAAATGGCAGTTGCTCTTTTCCTTATAGTGCAGACAACTCAAAACAAGGAAGGACCCTACAGAGAATCCTGCATTAGGAATTCTGTTCAGTAACTGAATCTTGCTGTGCTGGGTCCTTTCCTTGGGAAAAGTGACAGTGGAAAATACTTTTGAAATGGTCACTTGTTTCTAGTATAAGCCCGACATTCACCTCTCCTCTCTGGGCAGGGCTGCTCCTAACAATATTCTTTCTCATATTTCTGTTGAACCCAGCCCTATAAAAGCACTTCCTTAGGAAACCAAAACCACATGCAATTTTCTGCTTGTTTAGCTTGCTCCCCTCCGCTGCCTGAGTGCAGTTCAAGTACCCCACAATCCTCCTCTTGCTTGTTTCAGATATTGATGTATAACTTTGCTTCTCCCATGTATGTTTTCAGCCAAGTTAGAGATGATGTGTTTTGTAGCCCTACAGACTTTGTCAGCCTCATGGAAGCTAAAAGCAGCAAAATTAAGGGCAAGCATATGTGGTTTTAGTATTGCATGTTAATCAGTTACCTTAAATTCATCAATTCGTTCCCCTAATGCTTTTCTTTAAATAAAATTCAGGTAGTACACAATGATCACTTGTTCTATTTTTATATGTATCAACCAAAGACCAAGAAAACCCACTAGTCATCAGCCTAATAACGGACTGTTGAAATAAACTTTGCTTTGTACTCATCTGATATAATTAACTTTGCTTTCTGCTATAATCCATATATGATCTATTGTGTCAAGAATGAGAAAGACGACCTCTCACATAATATGCAACAGCCTTTAGTCAGCTGGAAAAGCTCCTTTAATGGCATCTAGGGGAAAAGGACTTGTGTAAGACAGTTATGTGCAAATAATAGGTCTTGAAACACCAGCTAAAGTCAAATGAAACATATTAGTCTCAGTCTGGAATAGACAGGAATCAACTATGTGTCTTTCTGCTAAAATAAAATTCTGTGATGTTGCTACTCAGAGGAAAATGTAGGTTATAAATGACAGATTCACCACATCTTCCCATTCTTTATTAGTGACAAGATTTCAGTGGAAAAAGTCATAAGACTTGTTCAATCTTCAGTTCCTTAGAATTAAAGGTCAGGCTAAGGTACCTACATCTCTGTTGATTTCTGAACTTAAGATATGTACAGTAACTTTTCAGGATAAACATTGCATCTTGATTTGCCTATAGTCTGAGTTTGAAATAACAGGCAATGAAAAACTATCCAATAAACTCTGCTTCTACTTATAGAAATTTTACTGTAAGCCAGAATATTTATTTATGCATAAAATATTCATACTTCAATCTGAAACAACTGAAAAAAATGCTGAAGGTATATTTTAAGTTATCACAATCTTCCACCTCATTCTTCAGAAAAAAAAAAAAAAACAAACCAGGATTGCTTTTTTAGATCAAAAATATATGAAATTACACCTTTTATTGCAGCATGAAAAAAATACATCTTTCACAGATACTTTCTGCAGTAAGAAATAATTAAAACTCAACTTCAAAAAAATTTAGAAAATATTCGTAAGAATCTCACATCTGTACTTGCCATGTCATAATGTTGTCCTTTGTAAAATATTGCTTTATAGCATACAGTCCTAGCCTGTTTAATTCACATAGTTTAGGGCTCCAGTTCTGCAAAGATTTATGGAGGTGTACACCGTTTTCTCACTCTGAGGAGTTTCACTGATGCCAATAGAGCTGGTTACAGCACAGAAAGTTAAGATCGGAATTAGTCTTTTCAAAATCAGCCTCTAAGCTATTATATCAGGGCACAGAATTGGATTTGAAAGCACTTTTAGTCAGGTTAGTGAAGCCCTGTTGCCTAAACTGTTATAGCATGAGTAAAAAGAATAGCAGAATTCGACACAATGGATGAAACACTTTAGGGAAAGAGTGCACTAAGAAGGCTTACAATGTTATTATGTAGCATAATGCAAGTTAGCCAATTAAATAATCTCCTTTTTGGTAAAAGTCATTATTCTACTGAGTGACTATGTGCCAGAACCAAATCTTAATGGCTTATACTGTATCTTTGAAAACGGTCTGACTCATTTCAGCCAAGAACATTTTGTTTATTTTCTTAGTTCAAACATTATCTGATACAGAAAAAATGACCTTTAAGTTGTTCCCAGTGCACTCATACTCTTTGTTCTAGGAATACAAGGAATCTTGTCAGCTGAAACAGGTTTTTTCATATACTTTATTTTTAGCAACGGCTAAAGTTCATCTTTCTCTGACTGAGAGTATCGAGATTATGGGAAGATCAAAAGCTGATGCAGAGAAGACTTCAGAAGCAAATCAAAATTTGAAATCCGGCATTGTATATAAATGAAGCTGTCATTCAAGCTGCGCTTTCTTATGTGGTGATTTGTAGAAGTAATTATTATGGAAAGAAAAATGCAGTTAATTTTCTTGCAAAGTACTTTCTAGTGCATCTTACCTCTGTGAAGTCTGAATCATCAGATCGGGGATCAGTTATTCTTTAAAAAAAAAAAAAAATAAATAAAATAATGGCAATCTTATATGGAGTTTACAAGAGGAGTTTTCACCAGAATGTGTTTTTCAAAGTAAAATTAGGGGTACACTTGCCAGAAATATTTTCACTGCAAGCTCTCACCTGGCATCTTCTCAGAAATTGTCAGTGTTAGCTGGTCACAGGGTCCAAGCTGCTGAGCCTGGCTGAGTCCCTGTCTTGGGTATACATTTTCTCTTGGCCAAGTTCAGTTTTCCTGGAGAAAATAGAAACTAAAAACCCAGGCTTTGTTTTTTAAGAGATTGAAATCAACTGATTAAATATTTTGTACAGGAATTGGGTGACACTGTATACTTTATGTATTACTTTATGTCTTCATAACATCCCTAAGAACTGGAGTAGTTTTGTTCTTATTTCACAAAAAGTAGTTGGTTCAGCCAATTCATCCATTTCTTGTTACAGATATAGCTCAGGCTGAGACAAACCTGGGAGACTTCTTCTTGTAATTGACTCCAAAGGGAGTGTAGATAATCAGCTCAGATAGGAATATCTACACTCTCTATCAGTAGGGACACCATCTATTGGTAGACTGTATCTATGCTGTTCTTCAAACTAGGGCCGGGAAAGGAAAGAAATGCACAAGTAGAGCACTTAGGAAAAAGCAGTGGCAGTAGTTTACTTGTCACCACAGGGGAGACCTAAAGAAGATGAATAATGCAGCTTTTTAGGCCTTTCTCACCACTAACAAAACCATCCTTCCTCTATTTTTAGTTCTTTTCCATTTGTTTACAAAATAAAAACTTGTGGCAGCATTGTTTGTTTTGGTTTTGATTCATAAAGCTGTTTATCTTTTTCTCTGCTTAAAGAAAGGTTTTCCCTCTCACATGGGAAATCCACAGACAGATCAGACAACACAGCTCTTGACCCATGCTATGTGCTTTCATTGTTATGATCAATATTTGGGTTTACAGAGGAATTTGTGAAAAGATTTTAACTTCCACCAAGCAATCCTTCTGAAGCAGCTAATCACCACATAGAGGTCTCCGGAGGTGATAAACCACTTCCTAAGAGGTAGCTACCAGGTAGCAAAGATCTGATTAAATCCCCTTTAATCCTAATAGGCTGGTTTAAGTATAATAAATTTGGTTTATGTTAACTATATGTAACCTTTCATCTCAATAGAATGCAATACCAACTTTCTCCTTGCATGTTTCATAAGATTTTTTTTTTTTAATTAATAGTGGAGTAACTACTAAATAATACTTGCGGTGTCTTTACACTTACGAGTTGAAAAGACTTTATTTCTGCATTTATCTTTTATCTTATATTCTTGCCCAATTGTCTAGTTTTAAGATTTCTGTAAATTAGATTTTTATGTTATGCATGGTAGAATAAGATGAAGAGCCACAGTTAATAACCAATTGTCCTTTAATTCTCTGTGTATCCATCTCCTTTTAGCCAACTAAGTTTTCATGTAATTAGAATGTAAAATGTTATGGAAAATGTTGTAAAAATAGAAATACTGAGTATTTTAATCTTTAATATCTTGCTGTTAGTAGAGATTTCACTGAACTTTTCTATTGACGCTTATTTTTTTGTTTGTTTTTGCATTTGTTGGTACTCATTATCAGATACTTAAAGAAAAATTTATTATTCACTGAAGAGCATTCACTCATTCCCTGCTTTTTAAAGGGTAGCTGCAGTAGGATAAGTTGACAGTGCAACAACTAGCAATAATGGTGTCCATCTAGAGCACTCACCAGATCGAAATGGGCTGAAACCTAGATCCTACACCACAGGTGTGTAGTCAGTAGCTGAGACAGCATTTAAATGTTGATGTAGCACTTAACATGGATCTATTTGATTTAAGGTCACTTAGACCTAGTTATTCAATCTCAGACTTGATTGGTTTTAGTTGATTTTTATATTTAATTGGTAAAAAAAACATCAAATATGAATATATGCCAGACATACATCCAATAGATCAAAGGTCTTGCCTACCAAGATTTATTTTTACCTGTAATGTGAAGGTGATCCCAGAGTTAAACCCCAACTTTTTCCTATTAATTCTTATTTGCTGTTTAATGAGCTGATTGCATTCAGCAGTATGGCAATAATGAAAAATAACTCTTTATAGGTGCATCTCTTATAGGTGATTTTAATCTTTAAAATATTGTATACAAGAGAAAATGGCTAAATATAGACATTTGATATTGAAACAAACTGTGAGAGTGATTGTTTCCTAATGTTGCTGATTCTAAATCCCACAGTACTGCAAAAGTGTGTGAAAGCTTGCAATTGGCACACTGTGGGAATTATGATAGCAAATTTAGCTTTTATTTGATTTCACACCTGTAAAGTAAGTTATTTTCTTATATAAAAATAAGCTTTTAAGCTTATTATATTGCTTACTGTTTAAGAGTTTTTTTGAGAGATGCTGTTGAAGGTAATGGAATTTAAAATTATTTTTAGACATATTTTTAAACATGAATATAAAACCAGTTTGTTAAAAAATGATTTGCCTTGATGTCACCAGTGACCATGAAAAATCCCAAATTAATTTCCAAAGGTCACTGTTTCATCTAGTGTGTGCTGAGTGCTTGTTGGACTTTGTATTTCAATCTCATAAAGATATATTATTTGTGTTATGCTAATGCCTCCTGTGTGAATTTTTCGGATTTTGTGTACACTTACAGAAACACATAAAGTGATCTGTTGATTAAGACATATCATACTGTTATTGTTTTATTAAGATTAAACTAACTGCATCACTGAAATGCACAATTAGTTTAAGAGTGATGCAATATGTTTTCTGTTATCTAAATTTTATATACTTTTAAATTAAGAAAATTTACTCTGTGGCTAAGTGAAACTGTGTTTATCTATTCTCTAATCATAGTTGATGTATGTGAAAAGCACATTAAAATGTGAAAATCAGTGTGAAAGTACATTATTTAATGTAGTCAAAGTACAATGAAAGCACTGTAGTTTCAAAACAGTTTCATGCTCACTGACTTAAACAGAAAATCTGCTATGCTCCCTAATCTTGAAGCTTAGTTTCTGATGTGGCTGAATATAATTGATCTCTTTCATAGAGTGATCCTTGCTTTTATTTCTTCTCATGTCTGTTGTGGTTTTTAGGGGGTTTTTGTTTGTTTGTTTTTTGTTTTTTCCTTTACCTAATGGCTTTTCTAACACTGACAGGAGATCATCTCTATTGATCATCATTTTAAGACAAATACTTCCCATTCATTGTTACAAATGCAGGTAGTTGTCTTTTATTTTTGCTTTTGCATGTGTATAGGCATAGATGGAACAATAACTATTCATCATTCTTAGGAAGGAGAGAAGAAGAAAATACACAGTTCATGTCCTTCAGTCCTTAAACCTCCACTTCTGGTTTTCAAGTCAATTTCCTGTGCATAGGTTTCACCGAAATAGAAAACCTTGTAGCTAGCGTTCATTTCTTTCACTATTAATTCTCATTCATTTGCAATCCCATAGGTTAAAACACTGTGAAAACTGATGCGTGACTTTGAAATAGATTATGCTAAATCCTGTTCTCATAATGACATTTGTTTCACTACCTGATGGCAAAAAGAACATCTCTTAGAAATTATGTCACTGTTTGCAGTTGTCCTTCCAGACCCTATAGTTATGTTGCATCTCTACTTACTCTTTTAAAAAACTTTCATCTTATGTCTCCAATGTCACAGTCCTGTGTACTCAGGAATGTAGGGTACATGTTAACAAGTGCTGCATAACTGGACTTAAAGATATTTCACTGATTAAAAAAAAATAAAATTAAGTGTTCTAGGAACTAATTTTTTAGGTTTTTCTATAGGATTTTCATTACATGTCTTCTATCTTAAAGTGGTGTCAACTTTTAGTGCAATTTCTAAATAAGTCCTTTAGCTTCTGTAACAGCTCTGTTCCTCTGTTTTGTCCTCATTAAGCTCTATAAGGTCTTCAGGAACATCATCAAACATGAAGCACGATATTGCAGAAGTAAACCTGTACCAAGACAGATGTTCTGCATATGACTTTTAATTAGGAAAATATTTAAGCTATTTTACGACCTCCTCAATGTCAAAAGGGAAAATTTTGCCTGAGGGTTAATTAACATCCTAGTGCCTTTATGACATTACAGCCATTTATTTTACATTGTTGGGTTCTTGATAGCAGTAAGAGCTATTTAGGTTTATATTTGATTTTTTATTACAAAAAGAAATCTCATGCATTATCATTTACTCAGCTAATGCACACACTGTAATGGAAAGCACAAGAATACACTAAAATTAGGGTTCCATCATGACTTTCACTCAATGTTTTGTTAATATGCTATAGTCAGAAAATCTTTTGGTTTCGTGCAGAAGTAAAAGTCTAGGGTCAGTGTATACATGTTCTTTTACAGTTACAGTTAAGAAATTGTTTGTTTGGGTAATCTTGGCTATATGTTTATGCATTATTCCTCAGACGACATTTTCTAAATCAGTGAGCTATTATGCCTATGCCGGAAAAAAATAATCTTGTATCATTAAGAAAAACATTATAACCAGATAAATAGTAATAAGCTGTATGCATGTAAGAGAAGAAAAATATATACATTCCAAGATAGCAATAGTGTCAGTAAAATTATTTGAATGCATATTTTTATTTGTAATAAATAGTTTAAAAGCTGTTTATAATACTCCAGGTAGGTTTTTGTTTTTTGTTTTTCATTTTTGTTCTGTTGAGTGATGGGTAACTGCCCATATTTAATAAAAGGACAGACACAATTTGGTATCATGTTCCCATAGCTATTTGCTTTTTTTGGAATGTCATGCCTCTTAAATATGCAGATTGTTCATTCAACATTAAATAATATACATGTAAAAATACACTCCAATGTGGTGTCTTAGTTACTTTAATGTTTTATAATATACTGTAACATAAACATTTTATAACTTATTTTCCGTTTAAAATCACCTTTCTTTCCTACTCTTTACACAGCTATTGCATCATGATTATTTGCATATGTGCTCATGTAAAGGAAGGACCACATAAATCACTATATCAAATTTGGGATTCAGAATCAGTCCAAGGTATTCATACAAAAGGCAAGTGACTACATATCTTCTCATATATGCATCTACAAGGAGGTGTCTGTCTGTGAGAGACTGAACTGAAATCAGACTCCACCATCCATTGTTTGAAAGATTGGTATAAGACCCTGAGGTTCACTATCTCAAAGATGGGTGCGAGGAGCTGAGATAAGACTCCTCTGTCCATTATCTCAAGAATTAGTGTGAGGAACTGCTGCCCGTTATCTCAAGGGTTGCTACAGGAAGAGCTGGCTACAAGATCAGTGAGTATGGATGCACATGATCCACCAGGAATGTGCAGTACCTGGCATTAGGAACAGAGGTATTGCCCCAGCACATAATAAAAGGGAAAAAAGACAATTTCCAGTGTAGCCACCCACCTCTAATGACAACTATGGACCCCGAGGGACACCCAACACTGAAGACTATGACTACAGACCCTTGGGATGCCACTGAATTCACAGCGGTGACTATACCTCTGCACTTCGAACTCTTACTTAATTTCTTTCTTTTTTTCTGGTCTGTCCTACCTCTCTGTCCTACCTCTATCTTTTTTTTTTTTTTTTTTTTTCATATATATAATAATTGTCTTTTTATAATAAACAAACCGATTGATTATGGTACCTGACCTCGTTTGCATCTTAATTTCACTTTTGTGATCATGAATTAAATATTTCTGACATTGGGTTTTTCTCCAGTCAGACCCTGACACTTCCTAACAGTCATTTTTTTCTTGTAGTAAAGTGAGAGCTGACCATTTCAGAGCACAGAGAGTGATCCAGTCAATCCTGAACTAAATGAACAGCCAGAATACTTCACTTGCATGCAGGCAGCAACATTGAGATGTCCTTATCTCAAACCAAGTCTTAAGTTTCTTAAGCACAGTGTTCAGTGTCATTTTATAAGCCAAAGGTCAGGCCATGAAGCCTCCACCTGTTTCTGCAGAAGGTGTGGATCCTCCACAAGACCTGTGCTGTGCCCTCTAGTCTGTGTAGACACTCCATAAGGTTTTCAAATTATGCTAGATCTCAGGTAGGAGCAAGTAGGCCCTGCTCACCCCCCAGACTGCCAACTGACCTGCTTGGTAGCTTTAGCTAGTCCTTTAACTCTGGCATCTGCAAAAAGACTTTTATAATACCAACACCTAGTCAGGAAAAGCATTAGACAAATGTCCTAAATACTTGTGTGTAAACCTCAAGGAACTACCATGTGATAAAAGACTTTTAACAATCCAGCCTTGGCTAGGAAAGATCGGATTAGATGGCCATACAAAACCAAAATATTTTCATGTGGAAAACACCAATTAAATGTACTATTTAAATTTTAAAATAGCTGCACTATAACTATCTATATGCAAATATGCAGATTGCTCCCAGGTTTTTGAATCCCAAGACAGGGAACAATCTCTGTAAAACAGTTTGGAAACAAGATAGTAGCATAGAATCAGAATCATAGAACCGTGAGGGTTGGAAAGAACCGTGAGGGTTGGAAAGAACCTTAAGATCATGTACTTCCAATCCCCCTGCCATGGGCAGGGATACCTCCCACTAAACCATGTCACCCAAGGCTATGTCCAGCCTGGCCTTGAACACTGCCAGGGATGTTCATTACCTTATATCCAAACTAAACTTCCCCTGCTTAAGTTTGAACCCATTACCCCTTGTCCTCTCACTACAGTCCCTAATGAAGAGTCCCTTCCCTGCATCCTTATAGGCTCCTTCAGATACTGGAAGGCTGCTATGAGGTCTCCATGCAGCCTTCTCTTCTCCAGGCTGAACGGCCTCAATTTTCTCAGCCCGTCTTCATACGGGAGGTGCTACAGTCCCATGATCATCCTCGAGGCGCTCCTCTGGACTTCTTCCAACAGTTCCATGTCCTTTTTATGTTGAGGACACCAGAACTGCACACAATACTCCAAGTGAGGTCTCACGAGAGCAGAGCAGAGGGGCAGGATCACCTCCCTTGACCTCCTGGTCATGCTCCTTTAGATGCAGCCCAGGATACGTCTGGGCTGCAAGCACTCGGCAGCCTGCTCATGTTCATTTTCTCATCAACCAACACCCCAAGTCCATCTCCGCAGGACTGCTCTGAATCTCTTCTCTGCCCAACCTGTAGCTATGCCTGGCTTTGCTCCCACCCAGGTGTAGGACTTGCACTTAGCTTGGTTAAACTTCATCATTTTGGCATCAGCCCACCTCACAAGCGTGTCAAGGTCCTTCTGGATGGCACTCCTTCCCTCCAGCATATCAACCAAACCACCCAGCTTGGTGTCATTGGCAAACTTGCTGAGGGTGCACTCAATCCCACTGTCCATGTCACCTACAAAGATGTTGAACAAGACCGGTCCCAACACTGATCCTTGAGAGACACCACTCGTTACTGGTCTCCAGCTGGACATTGAGCCATTGAGCACAGCTCTTTGCATGCGGCCATTCAGTCAGCTCTTTATCCATCAAGTGGTCCCCCTATCAAATTGATGTCTCTCCAATTTAGAGACAAGGACGTTATGTGAGACAGTGCCAAACACTTTGCACAAGTCCAGGTAGATGACATCAACTGCTTTGCCCCTATCTATCAGTTCCGTAGCCCCATCATAGAAGGCCACCAGATTGGTCAGGCAGGATTTCCCCTCAGTGAAGCCATGCTGGCTGTCACCAAGCACCTTGTTGTTTTTCATGTGCTTCAGCATGCCTTCCGGGAGAATACGCTGCAAGATTTTGCCAGGCACAGAGGTGAGACTGATTGTTGTTCCCTGGGTCTTCCATTTTCCCCTTCTTGAAAATGGGGTTTATATTGCTCTTCCAGTTGCCGGGAATGTCATCTGACTGCCATGTTTTTTCAAATATGAGGGACAATGGCATAGCAACTTAATTCACCTGATTCTTCAGGACCCCCAGATGATCTTAATTGAGAAAAGTTGGGTGTGTTGTTTTGTGGTTGTGTGAGGGTTGAGCTGAAATGAGTAGAGAGGTTTTCTTACACAATTATGACTTTTATAACTGTTCAGAAAAAAAACTTTGTCCAAAACCAGATATGTGTACACTCCCACCACAGAAAACATTGTCATTTTACCTGACCACCAAGTCAGAATCTTTGTTACCTGTGGGAAAGGAGGCAGGTCAGCATTTCATGCCACCATTTATCCTCAGTATTGAGGCTGTTGTTAAACTGAAAAGTGCCTGACATTCCCTAATGATGCCATTGTGGTATTGATGCTTGCTAATGGAAAAGGGATATAAGGTCAATTTATTTTATGCAGACCAGAAAACAGTTACGCAGGGTAACTACTTTTGATCATGTACTTCAGATTTTATAGCTACCTCCTAACAGTCAATGATTCTGTATTCATGGCTCATAAAAAATAACATAATCCTTAACATAGCTGGAGAGGTCAAATGAACCGTACTTAAGAACGTTTCTCACATGTATCTTCATGACTGCAAATCACTCTATACTGACTAAAATCAGAGAAGCTGCCTACGTTGTGAAAAAGTATATATATATATATATATATATACCTCCTGAGATTTAAATATGTATGCAAAATAGTTGCATGAAGATGAACCATTGTTAACTTGAGGTGAGGTCTATACAGTTTTGACTTTATGGCATGCCAGTAGTACAAGTCTCACGTGAATATATTTATAAATAGGTTATATGAATCAGGACTCAAAAAATTCAAAAGGGCTAAAGCAAAAGATTCAAACTATTCCATTGTAGAAGCATTTATTACCCAATGATGTGCTACATTTTTAGGTAAAGCTTTGTCTTCATATGTAAGGAGGTCACTTTATATTTTGTTTCAGTGAGGTGGTGAAAAGTCTGTAGTCCCAGTGTGAGGCAGTATTCTGTAGATGCTCTCCTGTTTTCACAGCTGAAGAGTTTTCCTTAGCTTCTTACTCTTGATTCTTCTAGTGGCATTTATTGCTTTTTAAAATATTCCCAAAATTGTACAGAAGATTTCCCTTCTTTAATCAATTAAAGGCTACAAAATAATTACTACAAATTTGAATTGAAAAGTACATTCATTTTTTCAATTTAAAATTTTCAGACTTCTCCAAAGCCACCTCTTCTTTGGCTTATACACTTTCTAGAAAAATACTTCCTGGGTTCACCTTTTTCCTTGAAATGCATTATTTTTGAAATGACTAAGGTGCTCTTCCTATGTATATCATGAAGGTTTTAACAAAACCTTTCCTGAATACTTGGATCCTCATTTTGGGCTTATATTTCAGTGTTAGCTCCTTTATCCCTAGATCTAAAGGAGCTGTGATCACTTCTGAATCGTACAAAATAATAATCAAATCAGGGATAATGAAATAAAATGGATAAACCAGCCAAGAATCTTGCAAGTGTACAGTGTCTTCTAGTGTAAATTTATGTTGCACTTTAGCAGCCCTCCTCACAAAGACCTCTTAAAGGAAGAGTCTAGCCCTTTAAATTAGATTCACATTCACTCAACTGTAAAGCACACATGAGCTAAGTCATAAGCCTCCCTAATGTTTTTTTTTCCATCTAACATGAACTAGAAAGCAGCAGACTTGCTGAGATTAGTTTTCATGTAGCTCAACAGATCTGACAAGCAGATGCGAAAATTCAAGTGTATCATGATTTACAAAGCCAGCCTTTGGCTTGCCTGATCACAACTTGGCCCTAGCAGTGTGAACAGGATGTCTGCCTCAATGCTGCATCATTTTCCTACATGTCCAATGTGTTTACAGTCAACTGTTTAAATGAGGTGCACAAAGAAGTTTCATCCTGCTACACCCTGCATTACAAGATTCCCTTCCATCACCTATAGACTAAACTCAAGAGCCAGCAAAACATAATTCGAAAGTGGAATTAAAGGCTTGGATTTCCTCTTCTTAGAGATAAATATTACCCAGTATGGGTTTTATTTCCTCTCAAAAGTCAAGCTGAAATTCAGCTGCTGCAACTGTATTCATCTCTTTGCCATCTCAGCAAGTTTGTCCTGTGTAAATAGTGTGATCTTAATAAATAAATACTGAAGCACAGCTGGTGTTGGCAAGATATCACTGTTAGGTTGCTGCAGCCCTGCTATCAGCAATGGGTGTTGCTAATTATTCTCAGAACTGGGAAAAATAGGGGAAAGGAATGCAGAGGAGAGTCAAAAGAGGTTGGAACAAAAATAAAAGAATGTTTGCCTCAGTACACAGCAAGGACATCTGAACACCAGGAAGGCAGGCATTTCACTTGGTTCTGAATTGTTTTCTTATCAAAACAAGATTTAATTGCCACCTTGGTATCAAGCTGTAGCTACATATTTGCTGCTTAAAATTCATAGAATTTGTTTGAGAGGGAAAGCAATGGTAGTTGGAATACTTAAAAACCTTACCACAAACATAAAAATGTTCAATTCTGATTAGGATTAGCTGCCATGGAGGAAGCAGATAGTTTTCAAATATATGTAAAGCCACACAACAGAGAAGCAGTATGTGAGCTGTCACGTTTCTAGCTAAAAAGTTATTTTTCTAAATTTTATTTTAAAGATGGCAGCTAAAGAGAGTGACCACGACATTGTGTGCAAATTTGTTCTTGTATTTGTTTTTCAGACTGCTACTGTCTGTCGATACTGATGCTGTTTTGGCTTGCAGGCGTGCTATTGTCCAACTCAGCTGAGTGCCAAATAACTGAGGCAGTGTACAGCCTAAGTTTTCTTGTCTACTTATGAATAAAAAATTATTCCAAAATCAGTAGGTAAAATTACTCCAGTATTAAAACAGACATGATCTTAACTGTGTGACTGACAGTTTTAGAAAGGGTGGATATCTGATGGCAGTCTCCAAACCCAACTTGCATATCAAAGTAACTCCAGCTCCAGCTACTGTAGAGGGAAAGCCACAACATATTTTCTGGTTACTTACTTGTTTTATCATTCAAAATGCATTTGAAACCAAACAAGATGCTGGACTTGATGTTTCAAAGATCTGAACTAACTTTCTTAGCCATTGATGGTCTACTAATCTACATATGTTCAGAAGACAAATTTTAGAGACTATTAAGGAAAACGTGGGGTAATACTGAAAGTATTAAATGAAAAAAAATAAATTAAGAGGCCCCAATAAAAGTAATGCAAAGGTCAAAATCTAGGGGTGTAATTATGTGAGGACTAGAGGGAACAAATGTCAACTGAGGAGACAGGAAGACCTTGGACCATTTCTATTTATATGAAAGCTAGTAGTCTGGTAATACAAGGAACACAATGCAGGTAAGGCAGAAACACCTCTGAACTTCAATTTCGGCAGAATAGAAAAGATGTAGGAGGAATGTGAAAGAAGCATTAAAAACATGAGAGTATATATGTTATTCATCTAAACCTCCTCAACTAGCATTGCGATTATTATGTTACATTTAATACAGATCTTCTTAATTTGAGTAGTTGAGAGAAACTAAGAAACTAAATCTTGTGAGCTTTGTTTACATATGCATGGAAAGCCCATAGGGAGCTTGGTTTATTATACTAAAAGAAAATTAATTAAATTGTTTCTTTTTTCTTTGTTTGCTTTAAATAACATTTTATTATGTATATCATGTAGGATGCTATTGTAAGACATGATATAGAAGTGTGACTTCAGGTGCTACTTAATTCCCTTGCTAGCAGGCACAGAGCTCCTGGTTTGACTGTCATAAATAAAAACTTTTGACTAACTGCCTCTCTACCACTGAGACATGGAAGCTTCCCCCAGGCTCTTAATGTGTTTGGAATAGTTAATTAGCGAATGCTACTCCAAAATGAATCTCAAATCAGTGTTACTTCCTGTTTTCCCACATAGGCTTTTTTAAATGGTGTTTGAAGTGATAGGGATGCAGTTTCAGATCTCATTTGGTAATCGAACATTTTTATTTACTGGCAGGTTGTCACTTTGAATGAGAACACAAACTGGCTAGGGAGTTACCTAGACAACATAATGTACATAGGAGAAAACAATAAAAATTGTTTAAAATAGGCCCAATGAGGAAAGGCTTCATTATGATACCAGAAGAGCAATTAGTCAGAAGGGACAGATCTCAGGAGACAAGAAGAAAGCTTGAGCATTCATATTTTTTACTCAGCTTTGGATGTGGATGAGATCTTAAAAATCCTTTCACTTACAGCACGTTCAGCAGGGTTTTCTGAAAGCATGCATGTAAACAGCGTTCTCAAGTTTGCTGTGTTAGGAGTGGGATTTCAAAGGCCATTTTAAATTACATGTTCTCTTTAAATATACTTTTGTGTCACTGTGATGCTATGTTATCTATTTGGTTTAGATTTGCGATGCTTTGCCCTTTGCAGCTACAAACCATGAGCATAACTGGTTCTAAGCCAGGGTCTCAGCTGTGGAGGCAGTGAGTTATGTTTTGGTAAATTGAGTTTATGAGCATGACCACGAAGCTATAGCTTTCTAGAACTGCTCACTTCTCCCTTAAAATATGTCAAGAGAGATAAGTCAGTAAACAGACTACAGGGTAAGTAGGAGAGCTTCCTTTAGAAGAGCTGATCTTTAGCACACAAGAAGCTAAAGTTGCCTGATAACTGCAACAAAACCAAGAAGAGAAACACTTTGAAATACTAGTGTGGTTCAACTACTGTGACGGAGGGAGTAATTTAACTTTCCATTGTGTGCTGCTTTTCTCCATAACTGAACTTGTAAATTATACTTAAATCAAAAACAAGATCTTGGACTGACAATTGTCTGAGATAACTTTCTTAGCATGCAGTGATAGTGAAAAAAATTAGTAACAAAAGAAAACTAAGCTGAGCTTAGTATCATCAGTAAGGCTACTGGAAAAAGGACAGAGACTGTTTGCCACATATGACTGATACTCTGACAATTTGAGCACGGTGGGCTGTTTTGGTCTCTAGCATCTCAAGAAGGACAAAATAGAGAAGGCAAAGGGGCAATTAGAATTTTGTCAGTGATGGACTATCTGGCTTATGAGAACAAAATAAAATGCCAGAGACCCTCCAGCTTGAGCTAAGGTATAAGTGAAGTTTACGAAATCATTAAGGCAGCAAGAAAGAGGAAAGAATAACATTGGTACAAGAGCTTGCTAAAACTAGATGGTACTTCAAGAAAATTGTAGGAGTTTAATTTAAAATACATAAAAGACCATGCTTCTGCTTGTTGGTAGTAAGCTTCTGGAATCTTTTGCCATAGGTCAGTGTGGTTGCGGATAGTATAGAAAACTGCAGAAAGAAAGTAGATAAATTACTGGACAGCAGGTACATGAAAACATACTGAAAAAAAGAGGCAAGGATGTACCTTCCGGCATCCTTAATGAAACAATTATGGATGATAGGGGAGTAGATATGGAAAATACAGTAGGAAGTCGCCAGGCTTGAATGCTTTCCTTAAACACCCTGTCTTACAGCCACAGTCCTTATTTGATTCAACTTAGACAACAGTCCAACAAAATCTTCCTCTCAAGGAAAGGATGGGGAAGGTTGAGGAGAAAAGAATGGGGAATCAGGTGAATACGTGTGCCAAGAAATGAAAATAGGGAAGGAGTGTGAGATTCAAAGGAGAAAAAATATTAAAAAATAGGAAGTGTGAATGCAGGGTCACCAACAAGCAATTTCATTGTTTCATGAAAGCATCCAAGGAACCAGCAGACATTGCCTAACAGAGTTCTGTCCAGAGATGCAAAACAAGGGAATGGAAACAAGCCGGGACCACTGACATCCTCCCTGTCAGGCCTTCATTGCCTGATGCTAAGAAGAGCCAATCAAGCCAGGGCCAGCAGACTGATAAGAAGGTCACAGGGAAGGCAGGTTTCTTGGATAGAGAGTGAGTTAATAAAAAGGGAATGACGACATAACATAACTTTTCTAGGTATATGTAAGAACGGGGGTCGGGTTCTCCAGGATGTGAACAGCAGATGGAAAGGGAAAAAAAAAAAGGAAAGTGCCAGAGAAGAGAAATACTGGGAATGTGGAAAGAGAATAAACACAAGAAAACTGAGGCACTTTTGGAAAAAAAAATATTTATTGATTTTGTTTGCAATCACTAAGTTGTAGAGGGGAAAAGAAATGTGAAGCGGGGAAGAGTAGAGCAGTGTGGCTGGATGTATGGAACACTGCTCTGACTCCTCCATGCTGTGAAAGGGCTGTATGGTATTCAAGGCAGCAGAACCCAGCTTTCTAGAGAAAAAGCTGATGATGGTGCACAATAAAAAGCTGCAGTCCACAGTCTTTGGCTCCAGCTGCATGATTACAGTCCGGATGCAGTAGATAATGCTGGTGCTCACAGTGTTGGCAAGGGTGTATGGATGTTTTGCATGGGGACAAGCAAACGTGTAAGCAGGGACATAGTTCTGATGACACAGGTAGGTGTTGTCTATCGTAGTGATTACTCCCATGGTCACTACCAAAATGATGCTGACTGTGGTGATCCGATATAAAATAAACATTATATCTGTCTACCTCAACCTCATCATAAAGTGATCTAGAATTGATGAACGAGCAGGTGTTTTCATAAGTTCAAAGGCACTTCTGTGTAAGGAAGAGAAAAAAAATCATTTTGAAGACTTTCATTGATATTTTTTTAATTTTTTTTTTTTTTTAAAAGCACGTTGTTGCTTGATAAAATAGGTGATAAAATAGCAATTCTTGGCAGAAATTTCAAGCTGTACTTTACAGAAGGGATTTTTTTTTTTTTTTTAGGTTTCCATCCTAATTGAAGTTCTGAAGCTACAACATTGCACTTATTCTAAGCAGAATACTCCCCAAATAATCAGTATTTACTTCCATTGAAGAGCATACCAGCTTCTGTAATTCTTTTACAGATTTCTATAGCACCTATCCAGTGTTATAGTTGGTTCTTTACTCTTGCCTTGGATTTTTTTATGAGATCATGACACAATGCTGCAAAGTCCCTTCTAATATTATTTCCTTTTTTGACAGCAGTGTGGAGTTATATGTTCATGTCTTGGCTTCTCACCTTTCTTTTCTGTTTAATTTTCCAGAAAGTGGAAGATCAGCTTTAAAAAAAAACAGCACTTGTTATGCAGTTGTGAGGTTGGGTACACTTTCAGATACTTCTGGATGCTAAGGAAGATGAGGTTATTTTGTTCAGGAGTTTGTATTTTAAGAAAAGGTTTGTGGGATAAGTGTGTGGTTTAAAATTATACTGTGCACATATAATATTGTCCTAGCTTGATATTATAACTTAAAAAATATATAGATGTGTCTGAATTGCAATGATTTCCTGTTTTTGAGGGACTGTTTTGATGACCTGGATAATTACATGGGAGCCTGAAATGCATCCTGATTTCAATATAATTATCCGTTTACTCTTTCAGTGCTTTTCCTTTATACAGAGCAGATATGGGATTCAGCTGCTTCAGACTATCTGCTACTGAGTTTAATTAAAATCCTCACTAGCGCATATACATCAAGATATTCAAAACTGTGCAGCACTCCATTTTCAAATTCCCCTGCATGAGCTGAGGGGCTGTCAGACTCCATCCCCAAAGCTCCTTTAAAATATGTAGAAGTTCAGGGGGGTGGATAAGAAAAAAATATTTGTGGCCAAGAAGTGAAGGTTTCAGTGTTTACAGACAGAAAAGAATCTGAAAAGTTTTCACTGTGATTCATAACTATTCCTCTCTTCACCATTTGTGTTGCCTTCTTTTAAGGCTGCAGCTATAGTTAATCAGTGCCTTGACTAACATCTGACACTCTTGAGAGGTAATATCAACTCTTCAGCTTCCCCCAAACTTCTGAGAAAGATGATGAATGAAATGATGGATATGTTATCTAGCAGTCCTTAGACTTTTACCGTAGCCAGCTTTAGATGTATAAATAGTGCAGTCTGTGGATTTCACTTCACTAAGTTTTGCTGATAATAATTTTTCCCTTGGTATAGTTCAGAGTTCATTGACATTGACCATTTGCTGGCACAGGCAGCAATGCATTCCTGAATGTCTCTACTCTTCCATCAAGAAGCCTCAAGATATCCGAGTGGACAATTTCCTTCTGCAAGGCATTGCAAAATTCTGTGCATGTATGACTGCCAATATTATGGACATTGATGGTGGTGATAAAGACAGATGTGGATAGGACCTATAATTTAGCCAGTGGCAAACTAACAAGAATCAACTGGGCTTTCTGAGTAAAAACAGATTAAGAAAAAAATAAACCAAAAACCTCTGGAAATCATGAAATGAAATTAGATTTAAAGAGAAATCATGGAAATGAATTCACTTAGGTAGAGTAGTTGAGGGGATAAACGAAAATGAATAGCATGGAACACAATTTCTTAAACTACCCTGTAGGTTACAAAACATTTACTTAGAACGTAAGGTGATTTAACTTAATCTGACATTACAGTTTCAGAGTGGAATAAGTATAGAATTGGGTTAAAGTGTATGAGAACACAGCTAGTTTATGTAGTTTTACAACAATTTAATTAATTTAGAGCAAGATATATGAGTGTACATGTTGGCCAATGGTCTAAATGTATAAGTAGTCACAGTGTAACTCTGCATGGTAGGGAATAAGCTTGGCTAATATCTATGAAAAACAGTTTCATTCAAGTTCTCAGCAGCAGTGGTAAATGCAGTAGAAGTTTGCATTTATTTATAAATGATTACAGGCAGAAAGAAAGAAAGGTGTGGTAATAAATGAATTGAAGCTGTAATGGAAACTGACAGTTTAGAACAAAAGCTAGAAAGGCGGCTATGTGCAGTAACTAAGCTATGATTTTACATTCTGTGGATTTTATGCCAGTGCCTGTGTGACTTTTGATACTTGAAAAATTTATCCTTACTGCATTTCTTTTTTTTCTTCACTGAAGTTAATCTACCTATTTTCTTTATGCTGTTTGACTGACACTGGCTATTAAGACAAAAATTAAGCTGCTGGTTAAAAGAAGAGAAAACTAGAAATTCTTCAGGAAGGATTTGGAGCTGTTTCCAATGCTGATCATTTTAGTTTGAAATGTACACATGCCTGGAGTACCACAGGAATGGGGTGGAGATTACATAGTGAGCTATAATGTTGATGGGATAGGACAAACTTTTTTTGGGGTTCCTTTGCTTTTTTAACTTTTCTGAAGAAATTTCAAAAAAAGCAGTGAAGTATTTATGTGCTATCATTTATGCACACATATACACACATAAATATAGCCATCAGTACTTAATTAAAATTAAAGTGACTTTCAAAATAATATACCATATAATAGTCTGACAAAAAAATACTAAACATTCAATTATTTCAATTGTTCTTAAAATAGTTTAATAAGGTTGACATAAATTCATTAACATTTTTGAAAACTTGCTCATCTGAAGTTTTAAGGTGTTTTGCTATAATTGTCTATGGATCACAGAGAAGGGCAGGTCTGGGAAGAAGGGAAGAGAATCCACATGAAAAAGCTTTCTGATTTCCAGTATTGACTGCCAACGAGACTGCTCATTCATAAGCATGGAAAAAGATAAAGTTGTGTTTTCCTTTGTTCTGTGGTAGTGTTGAACATATATTTTCCAATGCCTGTCAAATATGTCAATTGATTTTTATGGCTGTGAATTGCCTATCAAAAGTTCATGACTTTCTTGAGCATATCTTTAATTTCTGAATAGACAGTTGTGAAAAAAGGAACAATGGAAGAAACAGAGAAAAAAAAATTCAAATCTTTATTTTTTTGCAATATGGTTGTCGAATTGCATTACTTAATTTTCAAGCATTCTGTGAGGTAAAGTGGTATTTCTTTATTATAATTTGAAACACCTTTTTCAAATAGACTGCTGAAACTCAGAAAACCTATCTGATAATTCAGTATTGGAATATTTCACATCATAAGCTGAAAATTCATGTTTTTCTTGGTAAAACTGCTAATTAAATCCAAGCAAGTGAATAGTCATAAACAATATAGCTGAAAATAATTCATTCCAGTAGTGGGGAGAGCAACTTACAGAAAACATATGTTTGCTATTTCTCTAGTTCAGAGTTAACATTTTATTTAATTAAAGTTTATTGCAAGTTAAATATGGTTTTCTACACAGCTTTTACACAGTGTAAAATAGTCTCTTGTACAAAGAAAAGTGGCTTGTGTTATGAATTATGTCTTTGGCTTTCTGTAGGCTTCAAATCATTATCTATGAAATAGGCCTCTCCATTTGTACATGTCAGAAAACTGTACATGCAAAATCAATCATGATTCCTATCACACTGCCCTGAATTATATAATTGTTAGATTACTTCAGAGCTGGATGAGTCATAGAGCAAGACAGTCACTGCAGGGTGGGAGATCTGCTGCCCATGACATCATCTGGATGCCCTGTTTAGAGCTGTTCTTACTTCTGCTTTCCCCAATGGTTTGCATTGGCTAGTTCAGGTATTGCTCTCTTCTAGATTAAGTAGCAAACCTGCTGGATGAATTTCAGTTTGGTAAAACACTCACTGTGGTTATCATTTTACATGTTGTATGACCTTATAAAGCGATAACTGTCCACAGGCATTGGGGTTATTTTGGTTTTCATTTGAATGACTCTGAAAGTATCTTAGAGTTTTGTATTTCACAACCTAATAAGCTTTTATTTTAATATTTGAAAATATTATTTGTAAAAAAGTATCAGAGGGTCTAATTATGAGATGACTCATAAACTGAGCCAAGCTACAAATAAAAAACTGGCTATAAGGAACTGCAGCCATTGAATCAGATGGAGATCAAATTTCAGCTAGATGATATTAAATTAGTGCATATTTTTAGATCTGTTAGGGTAAGTGGAATCAAGCCTTCCCCTGGACACTATTTACCCTGTTAGATATCCTTTATGTTGCACTTTTTAAAACAGAAAAAACTGCAGTGATACTCACAAAAGCAGAAGTTACATGTTCTGAGTGTCTACTACTAAATCATCTACAACTGGAAAGTCCAATATGTAGAGCATGATATCCTTTTAAGTTACAAAACAGCTAACTAAAGTATTTTAATTATGTTTTTTAAAGATTACTGGCCGTGTTCCCAGATTTCACTATGGTAAGTGAGCTACTGATCTTTCATAGTCATCAAATACATGTCATAAGGTATTTCTGTCAGTGCTGTAGACTATTCATGTTCTTATTATATGAAAGTGTGGATATCTGGTGCATTTAACTCAAAGCCTTGTTTGCATAACATGAATTTACATGTCGTCTCTTTACATCTATTTTGTCTCACCCTTCATAAGTGCTTTATTTTATAATTTTTCTTCAGAAAGGCATTTTTAGGGCTTGAGATGCTGACTTTAGTTAAACCACAGCTTGCTTTAGATAAATAGGATTTACTTTTCCTTTCAAACTTAATTACTTTTCAGAATCATGATCAATTTCCCGCCTTGACTGCTTGAGGGGAGTGACACTATAGGAGACCCTTACGCATTTGCTTTGTAATAAGCCTTTATTCATACACTCCAGGCTATACAATCAGTTCCTCCACACCAGAGTGCATGCCTGTGTGTGTGGCTGCAGCCGGAGGCCTGCAGATTGGAATGTTGATGACACGGAGCAGAAGTGCTGAGGAATGAATCTGTGTCTGAGGAAAGCAATAATCCAGCTGTGAGTGTCCACAGCTCTTATTAGATAAAATTAAACTACCTTTGATGGCTTTTTTTTTTTTTTTTTTACTGGAGACTTCCTGCCTGAAAGAGTTTCATTCTAGTGTGCTCATTTTTACCTGCTTTAAAAATGTTGTGGAGCAGGAAAATAATCACTTTTCCTGTAATAAAAAGAAAGACAAACTAATTTCAGATCCTAGAAGTTAAACTAGGGTGTTTTCTTGTTGGAACAATTGGTTTCATGTCTCAGCTTCTTTGGTTTAAAATTAAGTTTTAAAGCACAAATTTAGTTCCTTGGGAATAAATGTTTATGGAAAGCTACAAACAGTATCTATAGTTTTGCTAAGACATTAATATTTCATATGGTCAAGGAACTAGTTATATTCATATTAATAGAAAAGTCCTTTTTTTCCCCAGGAAAAACATGAAGACTTATGCAGGGGGGGAGGGGGAAGGAAGGAGAAGAGGGAGAGAGCACTGACAAAAAACACTAAAGATATTGCAGTCCTACTGGGAAACAATTTAGTTTGCACATTAATATTTCTTAAAAGTCAGCTTCTTGTCAATTTTTTTGGCATCCAGAATGATTTTCATATTTGATCTTCTTTAAAAGGACCATAACATGCTCACTTAGTAGAAGTAAGAGTCTTGCATTGTCACCTAAGTATCAGCTGAAACAAATGGATTAAACACGGAGGCCATTATTCAAAGGCCTCCTCTTAAACATAGGAAAAGTTCTGGTCCTTATCCAAACATGGTACTTTGTAGATATCTTGATTTAAATGTTAGAATCATAGAATGGTTTGGAAGGGACCTTAAAGATCATCTAGTTCCAGCCCCTGCCATGGGAAGCAACACCTTCCACTAGACCAGTTGCTACAAGCCCCATCCAGCATGGCCTGAACACTTCCAGGGATGGAGCAACCACAATTTTTCTGGGCAACCTGTGCCAGTGCCTCACTGCCCTCATAGTAAAGAAGTAAAGGTAAAAGCAAAAGTTTGAATGTAGGTAAATGATCCTTCAGTGCCTCTTCCAACCATGCTTTGAAACGACTTTCTGTACTTTAGTCTGCTTGTCTTCACAGTAGTAAAGCAGAATATATTGCGCTTACTTTTTACAATCTCGGGCACAGAAAAATAATTTTGACTAAATTCTAGCATTTTGCATTTAAAAAACTGCACTAAATTAAATTTCTATGTGGATTTCCAATTCATGAACTGTAATGTCTTAACTGATGTGACACAGATTGCCAAAAAGCTTGGTTTTGAATTTTCTTTCTAACCTTTCTTGACTCTCTTCTGTAATTAATTATTACAAACATATTCAAGGAAGGATTTCAGAATATCTATAGAGGGAAAGAGAAAATTTATTAATTACATTATAAAATGTTTTGAAGTTGAATTTTTTAGCTATTTAACAATGTCTTCTGTCACTTCCCTTCAACTAATGGAATGTTCTGCAACAGGAAGCTTTTCCTGTTGACTTGATCTAAATTTAAATTACTGAGTGTCTCAAAGCATGGGGTGTGCTGTCCCAGAAGATCTGACATTTCAGTCCAGGAATAGGGTGGCACATCTGTGAAACTAGATGAGCTGTTTTGTTCTCCAGAGAAGGATGAGGGCTGCATAGCAACTTTGCTAATTGTCCCTTGAAAAGAATGCCAACTTCAAAGGAGCAAATGCTTTTGCAAGAGAGTTACACAGAAATAGATATTAAAGATCAAATTGACTTACTGATGACAACTACTTTTGACAATTTATTTCCAGTGCCTGCTGATCTTCACCTAGTTTTAAGGATTAGATAGCTCTGTAGCAGTATCTTTTTGTAGGTCTGCAGTGGTTTAAGCTCAGTCAGCCACACAGCCTCTCTCTCTCTCCCCCCTTTTCTTCCTCCCTGCTCCCAGAGGGATGGGGAGGAGAATCAAAAGAATGTAACTCTCACAGGTTGAGATAAGAACAGTCCAGTAACTGAGGTATAACACAAACCACTGCTGCTACCACCAGTAATAATAATGATGAGGGAAATAACAAGGGAAGAAAAAACAACTGCTCACCACCTGCTGATGGATACCCAGCCTGACCTGAGCAGTGATCTCACCCTTCCGGGTAACTGCCCCCAGGTTATATAGTGGCAATGATGTGCTGTGGTATGGAAAACCTGTTTGGTTAGTTTGGGTCAGGTGTTCTGTCTCTGCTTCCTCCCTGCTTCTCTTCCTCCCTGGCAGAACATGAGGCTCAGAAAGTCCTTGGTTAGACTAAACATTACTGAGCAGTAACTGAAAACATTGGTGTTATCAGTGCTGTTCCCAGGCTGAAAGTCAAAACCACAGCACTGCACCAGCTACTAAGAAGGAGAAGAACTCTGCTGCTGAACCCAGTACAAACTCTATCATAGTAAATCCTCCATATTTTCCAATGCCAGATCTACTTATGCTTATGACCAGTCTTACAGCTTTTTATCCCATTAATCTCTACTTTTATTACAGTTGTGTATGTGCGACATGGTCTCTGATGTGTACACTACTGCTTGAAAACAAAGAAAGATCCTTGCACTTGTATAAAGAAGAAATGGATCCTAGTCCAAAAGGCACATATAAACTAATATTCATTTGGGTGAGAATTTTTTTTCTTATGCACATGCAAAACATCATGAAGATACGTTTTAGTTAAGAGCAAGTAATTCTTCTTTAAGAAAAACTAAACTTTTCTGACTTAAATCAGTATAAAACAGACTCAGGGTTTTTTTCATGGAGATCCTTAAAACTTTTTTCCTGGGTCTAACTATATTGATGTTTGCATCAAATAAATTTATGTAACTTCAAAAGTAGTGTGCAACTATTCACAGTGAAAAATTTCTTCCTAATATCTAATGTAAATCTCCCCTCTTAAAGCTTGTCCTGTCACTTCATGCCCTTGTAAAAAGTCCCTCTCCAGCTTCTGGTAAGCCCCATTTAGGTATGGGAAGGCTGCTATAAGGCCTCCCCAGAGCCTTCTCTTCTCACAGCTGAACAACCCACCTCCCACAACCTTCTCTTTGCAGGAGAAGTGCTCCAGCATCTTTGTGATCCTCCTCTGGACTCACTCGAGCAGGTCCACATCCCTCTTGGGCTGAAGACTCCAGAGCTGAACACAGTATGATATACAGAATGATATACCCTGGGAATGATATACAAATAAATTCTTGCTATATGAACATAGCACATAAATTTGTCTTGCATTGTTGTGCCTTTGTTTCTGCCTGTCACTGTGGCCTCTTTTCATTTTTCCTGAAAATTCTTTTATTTTCTGTTAAGGTAAATTAGGTAGACTGGAAATCAGAGACAGGGAGTACTTGTTCCAGTTGTCATTGGTCACCCACCAATGACATTTAACTCCAGCCCCCAGCCAGGAAAAAAAAAAAGAAAAAGAAGAAAAAAAAAAATAAACCAAAACAGAAGGAAAAAGTCAAAAAGTAAAGAAAAAAGCAAAAAATATCTTTCTAATATTTCAGAGAGAAAAAGCTCTCAGAGCTCTTGCTTTCCACTTTTCAGCCATTTAAATTACTGTCTTGAAACAATGGATCTTGCTAATTTTGAAAAGAAGTTAATGAAACTTGTATAAAAAAAATTTCCTGACTCTGTAGTGGCAGAAAGTCTTAGAACATGAGAATTGCAAGCAAATGTCTAAATCCGTACTTCTAAGTATGATATCTTGTAATTTCAGCAATATACAGAGATGTCAGGAAAGACAAAACTAAACTCCCTACTATTCCATTAATAATTTCTTCTTTATCCTTGTTTGCAAATAAGACATTTTTATTTGCCACTGGTGATTTCAGTTTCCATTCTGCGACTTAGTGGGACAAAGTAGAAAGGCAAGAGGAAAGAAACAATTTTATTGCTTCTGTCTCACCAGTTCAGTGTGGGAATTCATTGACTTCCCATTTCCTTTTCTCTGTTTAACATTACTGCTCACATTATAATAACATAAAAATCCTTTTATAATTTTGACTCAAGTAGGGGATCACCTTTCTCTGAAGCTTAAATGAGATCCTCAGTGAGAGCTTTGCCTTTGAGCTCTGTCAATAGATCTTGTATCCTGTGCAACAAACTTGTTTAGTGAGGAGCACAGAAAAAAAGTGTGGAGAACATTATTTTTGCAAAAATGTTGGAAGAATTGGCAAAATGAACAAACGTGCAACAGGATACTGTATGTACTTTAGCATTTGAGTCTTGATATTTTTGGTAAGTGAGTTTTTATTAAATGCTATAATATAATGGAGGAAACATTGTGAAATAGTCTAGTCTTTGCTGAGTGTTTCCAATGCTTTTGCTTTTATAATACAGTAAGACTGTAAATAACTGATTTTTTCTTGTATGATTATTAGTACACACATGAATTCTCAAATATAATACTACCAAAGCCCACAGATTTCTTCTTGTCAGTGTTTCTGTCACTCAGTCTATTTGAAAAATGGCCATTTAACTTCTTCATTTACAAATAAGACAAGCCTGCACCCCTCTAATAGCAAAGGAGAATATAATTTTGAAATTCAATTTACAAACCTCTATTGACAATTTTCAGTTTTCACTTTTTCCAGCAAAATCTGTCATAATACACTTCTTATTTTTCTGTGTTTTTTTTTCCCAGTGTTCAAAGTGATATCTAGAATTTAATGGTCTTATTTAAGCTGAAAAGCTCATGCTTACTTTTGAAGATGGTGTTTGAAAAAAAAACAAACCACAAACCACAATGAATGTGTGTTAGTTGATAGCTGAAATTCATCCAGGTGAACTCAAACATTTAGAAGTTCTTAAATGTTTAAATCTCAGCTAATACAGAGAGTTAATGGAAAGGAACAGGAACCTTCTCAGCTGAATCATTTGTTCAATTTTTTTATACCTATTTTAAGATGAGATTAATCATTTCCTGAAGTTCACATATTTCTGCACACTGAATATAAAGACTGTGTCAGATGGCTAATACTAAGACATCTAACTTTTGTAGAACTGAAAATTAGACATGGGAACTCCATCTATAATTTGAGTGGGAATTGTTTGGAACTTAGGAGCCAAAATGTGTTCAATTTTCAGTCTCCCAGTAGGTCAATGTGGAAAAGAATGGCAAAATCTATCCTTCCACTAAATTGACCAGACTACTAAAGAATGTTAGATTTAATCTTCACAGAAATTACAAAAAGGAAACATGAAGCAATAAGACATTGACTTCCCTGAACAACTTTAGCTGAAGTCCTTTAAATGGACTTCAGTTGATTGTAGCTTGCAATCATTGTTTTACACCAATAGAAATTGTCCATTCCTAGTTGTTTGCTACATAAAACAGGAAAAGAAATCTGTCAGTGTATAAGAGAAATCATCTCTAACAAAATGGAGGAATGTTGTACTTTTCAGGACTTGAATCCAATGATTGGTCAGGTTTTTGTGTGTGTGTTTGTGCACACACATATACATGCTATACATATATATACATATATATAAATCATGGTGACTCTGGAATTATGGACAATACCCCAATATTAATGTGCCCCTTTTCATTGGGTTAAATTACTGGTGGCATAACTTGGCCATTATTCTGAATATAAAATTTGCCATTTATACACAGAGAGTTAGTCTTGCTGAAAGAATAACAGAACATTGCAAATAAGCAAACATATCTGTATGAGGCTGAGGAGCCAAGTTAGTAATTCTGCACTATACTGCAGACTGTTCCACATGGAAATGCATACCAGTACCCACAGATATCTCTTACATAGTGTTAAGTCGGCTTTGGCATTCTGTGTAGTGAGTTTAAATGTTTCAAGAGAAAAGTTTTCATCAACTTGTTGAATGCAAATTTAGTCTAAGCCCAAAGTAAAATTGTGAGAGTGTCAGTTGTGACAAATTTGAAGTTGGGTTTTTTTGGGTTTT
>JAOEHY010022385.1:0-46326 GCA_025447955.1 Psilopsiagon aurifrons
CCCACCCCCCCGATGACATATACAATTCATACATAGATGCAAAACAGTACTTGAATGCCGAGTGAGCAACTCTGCTTGTGTATTTATGGGTCAACTTGGTCATCGCTTGCTTTTAGCTCAGCTGCTTTCCATGGATTGTCTCTGTTAAGTGGAGCTTGTGAAAGAAATGGGGCAGAAATGTTTATGACATTCTATGATAACAAGCGAATGTCTCAGTTATTTCTCCACTTTCATGTTGTAATTGTTCCACTGCCAGATCTTTCTGCTGTAGGTGTTTTCAAGATCTTGGACACCTCTTGATAATGGAATCCAGCATATAAAGAGCCCTCTCTTTTTCCCGTAGAAGAGGATATACATTTTAATTTCTTGTGCCCTCTTGGGAAGGTATTTTTCCAAGAGGCTGAGTTCTCATGTTGTTCTACAAGGCCAAATTACACTTTACTCTCTGATATGTTGCACCGGCCAAGACAACTCTGCTTGCTTTATTGATCTTTTCTTTATGACTACCAGCACCAAGTGGCTTTTACATATATGACTGCTTGTAACAACTGTGAGCAAGTAGTGCTGCAACTTGAAGAGAATAAAAATCTAACCAGCTTCTTAATCTCACCTATGGTGTTGTGTTGTTGTAATACTGTAATAGATGCTCAGTTTGGCAATTTATTAGGGGTTAAAGAATGTAAAAGCTGTATATGGAGTTTCTTGGTGAGTGAAATGTTTCTCAAACATTAAAAATATAAGTAGGTATATTTATTTATTAAAACAAAAAGTAGCCGTGGCATAGGTACAGGGGTGGCTATTTGGCACTGTTGGACAAAACCAGTATTGTCAATCAACAAATATTTATAAGTAGGAAAAGGATCCCTGGAAGTCACAAATAGCGATTTCTTATTTTTCTCACCTTGTTTCCTTTTGTGTAGGAGTAGCAACAATCAGCCTGAGTAGAGCTTGTCTGGGATTTGTTCCAGTTACAGAGCTAGGGATGTTAACTTATTACCTTGGAAGTCACTTCTCAACTGTTTCCAGATTTCCTCTGGAGGAACTGGCAGGCAATATTGAGCACTGGTGGAGATAAACAGTGGTGGTGAGAGCAATGAAATAGTGTCATTTGTGATCTGTCTCGTGAATTTAATAGAAGAGCCTCAGGCAGCCCGGCATCTTCTGCCACATCATGCATTTTTGTCATGCTTAAGAGGCATTGCTAGTGGTCAGGTGCAGGTAACAGGAAATCAGGTCAGCAGGTAGTGATGTTTATTTTCCATTCATCATGAATTTAACCCATTTAAGTGAATATGGAGCTGAATCAGCTCCATGAGTCATCTAGTCCCTCTTACAATTCATACGCTCTCTGAAAATGAAAATATTATATGAAATAAAGGGGTTTATGATGGACATCAGGCTAAGGGAATAAATTTATTTTACAATGGCATGAGAAGTACAGCATGGTACAATAATGACACAAGTACTGTGTGAGAACACAGATGCGAGCAGCGTCATTTTGAGTTATGACTGTGCTTTATTTTGAAGTGAGGGTAACACTGTTTGGTCATGGTTAATCTGAATTCAAACCAGCCATCTGCAGAAGACAGCTTCTACCATAAGCAATTATTAATTCCCTTAGCCATCTAATCTTATCCTAGAAGATTTATCTAGAAAGAAAACAACCTTGCTTAAGGCAACTTTTTGCATTTTAAGTAAATGGAGGTCCTTTTTAATAGCACAAAGCGCTTTTCATTCAAACAAACAGAGTTTTGACAGAAAGACAAAGTGTTTTAAAATTAGAGTGGCTCATTTGTGAACATCTAATGGATATTTGGTGTAGATGGAATCTAATTTGTAGTGGCTTTCAGGTTTTATAAAGTTTCCCTGATTATTTCTTACAAAACTAACTTGGCTTATACGGAGATTTCACACTGAGATGTAAAAAGAGGAGCCACTGATTAAGGACATACAGCAAACAATACTTTTGCCTTATAGCTATTTTATTGGTCACCTGTGGTTATGGAGATTTTTCTGCTTTTCTTCTGAAGCATTTTGCAAGAGGCCTCACTATATTGCTTGTTGAGTTAATGGGCTTGCTTAATCATCATGGGTTGGAGAACAAAGAAAACTGCATGCGTCCCAATTTATGCTGCAAATGGGAAAAATGTCTTCTGTAAGTGTTAAAGGATGATTTATTTTAAAGAATAAAGCCCTTTGAAACCAATTAATAGTTGACCTACATAGTAATGCACATATCTCCATGTTTCCTCACTCTTCTCATGGAAGTAATTTTTCAGTAGCAGAAAAAGAGCAAATAAGTACTTGTGATCATCCACTTCTACAACAAAGATTTTGAGGTTAAATATGCAAGCTTTTTTTGCACCATCTCCATAAAATTAAACCCATTTTATCTTTAAAACCTGCTACAATAGTAGCAGAAGAGAATAGTCAGCAACAAATCTTTCCCTGCTTAACAGCTTCCTTGGTATCTTTGTGCAACGTACAGTGAGAACTTGAAAACACACAGACAGAACCTTTGATTTTAAAGATTCAAATCCCCAAACCATTTGTGTAGCTGGAAGCATTTTCAGCCCGTGATTCTTCAATACGCAGCCAGGGGAGATATATGGAGGCTTATGGGGAGCAGCATTGCACTTGCACAACACTTTGTTTTTTGCAACATCCTTATATCATTACTGCCCTTGCTTATAACTCCTGATGTGTATCATTACTATTCCTGCTTACAACTCCTGATGTGAGAAAAGAAACTTAGAAATATGAATTATGGATTTAATAACACACAGTACGTATATTGGGACAGAAGCAGTGCATTAAAGGGGTAACAACTGTGTTAGCTGGTTTAACGGATGCACAATCAAGGAAACTAAAACAAGAAAGGTCCAACACTTTATTGTATAAGTACCATGGAAAAACAGTAAATGGTAACATTTTGGCAAGCAGGTGTGTTCTGTATGACCACTGAAAATAAGGTTATTCTCTCAGCGTATGCCAAAATGTGAGGTTTTGTGTTGATCTCACCTTGCAACCAACTAAAACTCCTGAGCTGATCTTAACAGAACACGCTCATGCTACGTGAAGTCTATCATTAATCCCTTCTTGAAGTTTACGTTTATTAGAAATGCATCTGTGTCCAGTGCGTTCATAACGTTGAAACCAAGCTCAAACATTCACATGAGAAGGTAAGAAGGTTAATCAAGAATAAAATCTACACTGTAACTTTAAGACTAAGAGTCCCAATCAAACCCCCCTCCCCCAAAATTAGTGAATGCTACTCCTCACAGTGCTACAGAGAAGGAGAAAGGCTGCAGAACAGTGTCATATTCTTGCATTAGTCTGGAATATAGGCAGGAATCTGAAAGAAGAGTGCTAACATCAGAGTCATGAATTTCTCTGACGTCTGTCCAATGTGAAAAGAGGAGGGCAACATTACTGAAAGACTGAGGCTATTACGTTTATGGATGAGATCGTATAATGGGCAGAACTGGCAGGTAACTGGGCTCAGTGATCTGGTCCTACATCCCAGTGAAAATAGAAAGAAAGTGCTTCTGCTTTCCACTAGCAGTCCTTTGATTCAAAATTTATCTCCCCTTGCCTTTTCTACCCTGATTGCGTCTGCCTGAATACTTTTGGTACTAAATCTCATCAGCAATTTCTCAGTATGTTTCTGTTGCTTTCAAGCACCTGTTAAATGAGTGACTCAACTAAATCTGGTACACAGTCCAGAGATGTACAGAGGAGTGTAATTAAGAAGATATCTCCATCCAAAGAAGTGTTAAATGCTCCATCCCTGGCAGTGTTCAAGGCCAGGTAGGATGGAGTTTTGGGCTACATATTCTAGTGTGAGGTATCCCTGCACATGGCAGGAGGTTAGAAGTACATGATTTAAGGTCCTTTCCAATCCAAAGCATTCTATGACTCTACGATTCATAAGCAAAAGGAAATCTGCATCAGTACTGCAAGCAGAACAGCCTGACCATTGTATTCAGCATTATATGTAAAGATAGGAAAAATCATGTGGCCCTTGTACAAGATAAACCTTAAGAATTTAAATGGAAATGTATAAATGCATACTCTTTACCCATTTGTATGGAGGTGACTATGTGCAGTATAAACGAGTACTTGCTTCTTAGCTTTCTTCTTGTCTTGCTGATATCATTCTTTGTTCAGCAAATGCAGCCATATTTAACAATTAGACTGCACACTTCCTTCTATTTCAAAGGGATGCAGCACTGCCAGCTTTGTATTTGCATTATATAGCCTTCAAATACAATTTTTGGATCACTGCACCCTGAGCTTATTTTCACTTTGAACCATTGTCTCCTTATTTACCCTTCCTAATATTATCTGTAAATTATTCTTTTGACATTTGGTGTTATATGAAGCCATTACTCAATGTCACTGATCTCTACCTTACTCAAAGGCTTTCTCAGACGTATGCTGCTCTGTCTCTGCTTAACTCTGTTCTATACTGGATTATCATTAAAATGAAATAATAGTATATATCAACTCATGTGATGCTGGCATGTGGCTACATCTGTATTAGGTGCAGAGGTAAAATGCAGTAATTATTATACAGACTATGCAAAGCTGTTTAGTTGTTCAGGGCGACAGATTTCAACCTGCAGACCCTGCAGGTTGCTTCTGAGACACTCACAAAAGTTAACTAATCAAAAGTAGTATATTTTCTAAGCTAATATTCCCTATATAGAAGTGTGCATCAACATTGGCTTTTTTTGGCAGATGTTTAAATATAAAAAGCACAAAGGCTCGTCAAGTAGTAACTGAAGGAATGTGCTGGTGTGGAGCAATTGAAATTGAGTAAAATTTCAGTGTATACCAGACCTGCTCCACAAGCAGATGTCTGAAGGCTGAACTCTCCTAAAAATTGCATTTGTATGTCTTCCAGAAGACTGCCACCAGTAGAACTTTGCTTCAAAACACCCTTTTTTGCCAGCCGTAATTCCTGCAAATCAAGACAAAGTAATTTTGGGTTATCTCCCTAGAATTTCTTCTAGAAATAAGGATTAGAAGGCTTTTTTAAAGGTAGCAGGCACAGGCTTTTATGTTTTTCTTCTCTGCAATAGCCGGGTTATAAGTGTCATTTGTTCCATATGAAACAGTGAAATGTAGGTGTAAATTCTTGCCTAATATAAGATCAGTGCTCCAAGATCTTACCTTGAATTAATATTTTAAAGTAATCTGATAACTCATGTTAGATAGTTTCTCTCTCTGAGATAGTTAACAGGAAAGCAGGAAAGTGGTAAGACAGACATGGAAACTGTTCATTCACGGGAGTCCAGGACTTTACCTGCGTAACTGATGTTCCATGTGTGAGAGTCATGACCCTGGAGGGGAGCAGCAGAAGATGGTGTTTGTTTGATTTGGGAAATGTCAGCTATTTTGTACAGCTTCTCATTTTCCTTTCAGTTTGTAAACGTAGGAAGACATGAAAATACATCTTTCCAGCAACAACTGACAATGAATATGTACAATATCTATGTGCAAGCTATTAGTACTCTTGTGACTGCTCTCTTGGCCTTCTCTAACATCACTTAGCAGAAGTAGCTGCTTGATGAATACATCAAATCTAGTCCATGTTACTCAAACCCACAAAGTCCTACAAGTGCAGCTGAAGCATTTCAAGTCATGTTTCCTTAAAAATGTGTGGGGCTTTAAAATCTCAGAAGGAAAAGCCAGCATCCTGCGTTGTGGCCGTTGCTATGGTAACTCTACTTTTTCCTTTTGTTCTATAACAGTGTGAACTAGCTGTGGAGCCTGTGCAGCAACATGACCTGTTGAAGACTAAATTGCTGGGGTTCTACATACTTATACACACTTTCTTCTTTTCTTACATTATGCCCCTCAAGAATAAATGGATTTTAGCATGAAAGGAAAGATTTTGACCAGCTGAGTCCTTTCCACAACTTGCTGTGCCTCTCACTTTGTGGTTCTTAAAAATAGGAGGTAGGGAGTTATGCAACAGTAGAGGAGTGTTGTGGTTTAAGCCCAGCTGATAACTCAGTACCATGCAGCCGTTTGCTCACTCCCCCTCCTTCCTCCCCCCCACTCCCAGAGGGATGGGGAGAGGAGAATTGAAAGAACGTAACTCCCACGGGTTGAGATAAGAACAGTCCAGTAACTGAGGCATAACAGAAACCGCTGCTTCCACCAATAATAAAAATGACAAGGGAAATAACAAGGGGAGAGAATACAACCGCTCACCACCTGCCAACTGATACCCAGCCCGACCCAGCAGTGATCTAACCCTTCTGGGTCCCTGCCCCCAGTTTTTACATCCCGGGCATGATGTGCTGTGGTATGGAATACCTCTTTGGTCAGTTTGGGTCAGGTGTGCTGTCTCTGCTTTCTCCCAGCTTCGCCTCCTCCCTGGCAGAGCATGAGGCTCAGAAAGTCCTTGGTCAGAGTAAACATTACTGAGCAGCAACTGAAAACATCGGTGTTATCAGCGCTGTTCCCAGGCTGAAAGTCAAAACCACAGCACTGCACCAGCTACCGAGAAGGAGAAAAATGTCTGCTACTGCTGAACACAAGACAAGGAGTTTGCATCAATCCAGAACTGCCATAATTTTTTGGCAGTTGCAGCAAGGAAAGCCCAATTTTCCAACAAAGCGAAAATCACTTGCACTCAAACATGCATTTCTCAGTGGTTAAAAAAAATCCATACCAAAGGACTGCAAGATGCATAAAGTTCTGGTTTTAAATGTTGACTAGCAAAACAAATATTATTATATTTGTCTCACAGCAGCACATATGATCCCCATTTGAAGTTGCCTTTATTGAACACTGTGCACACACACAGGAGAAATGCTCGTAGGAAAAGCCTGAATTGTGTAACTTCAAAACTTATTTGCTTGTCTTTCAGAAGCTGGAGGAAGGGAGGAAAATGGCAGTGCAGAATCATAGAATCACAGAAACCAGCATACAGGTGTTTACATGATCTTAAACCTGTAGCATTCTCTCATCTTCTCTGTAGGAGGAAGAGTAGTTTGAGTTTTATCCACAAGGACTTTCCAGGGCATCCAAGAACTTTGTTTCCATTTCTCTAGCACTTTTTTGAGAGGACTAGTGAGTACAGATGAGTAATCAAATCTCTGTCTGGGGGAGGAATTGAGGAAGCAGCAGCTTCTGATGCTGACATGGTTAGTGAGACAGTTTTGAGTCCCAAATGCCTGTACTATGTAGACTCATCACAGAGCTGACAAGGAAAAACCTACCCAGAAGCCATTTTCATTTCCTGCCTGCAAACCGTTCCTAGAGCTTTACCCTCTCTCACACTTCTGAAACATGTGATGTATATCTGTTGAGCTTATCCAGTCAATTCAGGACTAAGGCGAATTTCCCCATATAGACTGTGTTCGCAGCACAAATTCTTGCTATATTGAACTATTTAAGAGAATACCATCAAGAGCTCAGTTGATCAGAAGGGTTCCAATATCCAAATCCTCAATATTTTGGAGCTTGCTTCCCACAGACATCAGTGTTGTAGGTGTCTAGTAGATGCCTAAATGCCTCTGAGGATCTGGCTCCAATTGTCCTCAATTGAATTTAGGTATTATCACATGCATTTGGATAAAAATATTAGTCCTTGGGACTTCCTTGGTAAAAAATATGGTATCAAAAACTAGAGATATGCTGAATGTAAAACTAAATCCTGTGCATTTTCTCATGGCTATAATGACCTTGAAAGGCTAACAAGGGTACAGTTACTCTTTGATGGGCAGAAAAGGCAAACTGAATTTAGAAAGACAAAAGGTGTTTAAAATACAGCTGGCACTACATGTTGAGCTTGCTGACCATAAACATTTTGGTCCAGATGCAATCAAAAGCTGACAAACTGGTCTACGATCACCAACATCAATGTTAAGCATCCAGCATGGAAAGAAAAGCCTGGCTGAGACATCTGAGGTCTTCTACAGATGCTGTTGAAGAGAACAAAGTTTGCAAAACTCACCCTATGTGCTTATCTTGCATCTAAATTCCTGAAAACAGGGAAAGTTAAGGCTTATTCAGACTTAGAAACTTAGGGTTCACCATTCTTGTGCCTAACACCTATTTTATATCTGATCATGCTTTCAAGACCTGAGCCAACACAATGTCAGTGAAGCTCCTCTGAGGTTCGGACACACACATGCCTGAATGATTTTGTGGAGTAGTGACATAACACCTTAACAAAGAAGTAAGGTGATAGTGCTTCTTGGCACCTGCTGAACTTGAGCTGGTGGTCGTCGGTACATACTAAGCCTAAAATATTTTAGTGGGTCCAACAATGGTCTTTTCCAAGTTCAGTCACAGGAAAGGTAAGAGGAGGTCAGGAGGAGAACACTTCTAATAGTTTTCTTCACTCTGTGTGACTTTTGTTTCATTCATAATGTTTTAGATTAATGTATATTGAACTGGTTTTATTTTTCTGCAGAGCCTTCTATTACATCAACACTGCTTGAGCTTTCCATGCAGATGTATCGGGTTCTTTTGGAGAAATGTTATTTCTATTTTCATACGCTATTTTTACACTGTAATAGTGGAGTAATGAACTTTGCAGAACATTTAAATATTAGCTCATTGGCACAAGATGACTGAGATTTGAATGCCAAGAATTTTTCCTTAATTGGACAGGTGTCTTCTAAAATTGCCAAATGTCTTTTGACTACATCTGACTTAAGCATTGACAGTTCCTGAGTAATAAAAGACAATACTTAATCTTAGAAAAGTAACAGCATAGTGGAGTTAATAATTTATTATAATACTGTTTCAGTTCTTTGCCAGTAAATGAATGACAATTCACTGGCAGTGGAATACTCAGAATCGCTGAGGACTCGGCTGGCTGCTCCCATTCATTCAGTCCAAATTTGGCCATCTTCTTCAAAAGAAAAAGGCAAGTGTTTTTAAATACTACCATTGGTGTGAGTTCCTCAATGCACCTT
This sequence comes from Psilopsiagon aurifrons, assembly GCA_025447955.1. Lineage (NCBI taxonomy): Eukaryota > Metazoa > Chordata > Aves > Psittaciformes > Psittacidae > Psilopsiagon > Psilopsiagon aurifrons. The sequence continues at coordinate 8,946 of JAOEHY010022385.1, forward strand.
CACTTGCATTGCCCCAGGGCATGGAGAAGCTTTGTTTTCACGGTAAGCATGTTATGGACATCATATTCCACAGTTTAAATCAGTTCTTTAGATTTAAAATAAATGGTGTTTTAGATTCCAAGGACCAGCCTACACACAGGATGTCCCACAGGCTTAGTAATTACCCTGTTGATGGTAACACCTAGTAAACTCTTCTCACAGTGAGAAATGTCTTATTTATAACAGGATTTTGCAGCACTCATGGAAATGGGATTAATTTCCACTAGCATTATGGTTTTGAGGAAACCATGGATTTTTGACCCGGGGCCCTTGCCTTCCATAATGCTGCAGCTATATTTGTAGATGTGTCTGTAGATGTAGATGTAATTTCCCCTGTTGCTAATTCTATTTCTTCTGCTTCTTCCCCAAGTATTTTAACTGGATTTATTTCAAGCAATTTAGTATTAACTTCTTAATGCTTGATATTGAGTAGTTGCATGTCCTCATCTGCAGCTTCATTCACTGTAGACCTGGATAATGAAAATGACAAGATATCAATTTATATGAGTATTCTTAGGATTTCAAGGACTTCCCTTGTCCAAAGTTGGGCAAATTTCTGGTTCTAATGATGATGATTATTGTGTCATTTGAAATTACTTTCAAAAAACTTAACAGTGGATCAGCTGAATCATTCCTTTTTGATAGTTTCGGTGTACTTAGCTTTTACTTTTATTTCAACCATTACTAGACCATGTTTATTGAAAGTCAGCATAATTTGGCACAGCTGTTGGGGGTCAGAATTTCAGCTTTTTTTTTCTTGAAAGCACACAGAAAATATATTTCGCAAATAGCAAATATTTCCAAACAGATTTCAGTGAAGGAAGTTGTGAAAAATGAACCCTTCCTTTAGACAGTTTCATTTTGGATGAACTGGTGTTTTTTAATGAGGACAGCTGAAAAATCTCCTAGCTGTTACTAAAAGAAAAGATACTGAAAGTGTGTGCTGAAGGAAGAGCACACTTTCAATTTAGAAAGGAACACAGGATCATCTTAGTTACACATATAGTTCCCAATTAGCAAACCACAGTTATTCAAAGACTATTTGAACATACGTGTATGTACAAGGTACTGTTATTGTCTCACACTAATTGACATTACTTCATTTCCCTCTTTTCAATCATTTACATTGTGTTCTGCATTAAGGAAGATAAATTTTTCCTTGCTGTCTTCTGATAATTCCTTAATTGAAGGCCTCCATTGCTTCTGCTTCCTGTGATTTAAATTCAAGCATGCTGTCACCAACATCAGGGTCTTGCGGCTAATTTGTGCAGTATTCATCTAGGAACTTGCAAAGTAAATATTCAGGTGTAAAATAAGGAGGAGGTGCAATCAGGAAGCAAGGTATTAATTTGCAGAGTTGTGTCCCAGTGGTTTCCTTACCTTGATGAGACTGCTTCTAGGATGATTTGTTAGAGGAAGAGTGTTTTACATAAACTATTTCCTCTCTTCCGAATACCATTGTAGTTTCCACTCTATATATTTTCACATGCCACTTTCACCATGGCAGAATCTGAACAGCTTCACATGGTGCAGGAAAGAATATGAGCAACATCTGTCATAGGTGGTTTGTTTTTTGTCTTATCTTTTCCCTGGAGAGAGAGCTGTTTATGTAGTGGATAGGGATATAAATAATAGATTATTCCTCTCTTAGTCAAACTAGGGGAAAAAAATGGCTTGATCCAGACTGAAATTTGTTTTGTTGCTTTTTCTAAGCAAAACATTAAGAGAAAAGTCAGTGGCGTATGAAACCTTTCAGTTCAAGACAAAATATTTGGGGTTTGCAGAACAGACAAAAGAAATGGGAAATGAAAGGTTAGATTCATAAAACCTAGCTGGAGAAAAAGCTGGCAAAGGGAAGACTGTTTCCTGCCTAGAAACATCATGATTATCACACTCAGCCCAGAGCATGATGTACTCAAGTCATTGAACATCTGGGTTCCACATGATGCTCATATGGATTAATCTGCTGTAAAGGGCAAAATAAAGCAGTCTTAATGGGAGGAAGTGAAAGGTCCCAGCCTGATAGGGTCTTTTTCTTGATGTTTATGCCAATTTCCTAAGACAAGGCATCCCTTTTTCTTGTGGTTTTGCAAGGAATAACTCTTTCCCTTTCTCTCCAAAATATATGGCAACTTTGAGTAATAGCATTAACAGTTGCAAGATTACTAGAATCACAGTTATTCCAAGGGATATTTTATGCAGCTCTAGGATAAAGTTATGTTTGGAGGGAATTATTATGTCTTTAGGTAAATCCTATCTACCTCCTACCTTTTGGCTTATTCTTTAGGAGTTTCTGCATGATTGTAATTTTTTATTTTAATGCAGCTATTTACTAGTAAATAGTAGCTTGAACTGTTTTTCAAGCTGTATTGTTATATATAGTTATTGCAATTCTCTCAGCTCCAAATCAAAGAATCTCTCCACAGGGTGAATTCTTCTAAGGAGGGATTTTAATGCCAGACTGGATCAGCCATGATATAATTAGCACACCTTAGTATTCCCATGTCTGTACTGTTCTTTACCTCTAGCCAAGCTGACTCTCCAAAGTGTAGGCAATTGTTTCTTGCTATTAAAACCAAGCAGTTCAGTGAGCAGTGAGCTAATGAAACCTTTCTGATGGACCACATTGTACCTTTTCTGTGTTCCTTTCTTGCCTCCAGCAGCAAGCCCTGTCTTCCATAGCCCCAACGCATTAGTAGCAGACTAACGACAACATGATAGTAGGCTAAGGCTGGTTGGGAGCTCTTCCATGCTTGCCCACAACTGCTGCCAAAGTGAACATTTATCAGCTGAGCTCTACGTTTTGCTCACTAATCTGAAATTACATTTTTTATCTGATTGCTGAGATTCACACAAATTGAATTAACTCTTAAATGACAGTGTTACTGTCAAATTTGGTTAAAAGTGACCAGTGTACTCAAGGCCTATTGGGGTGAGGGGCACTACCTTTGTATTTAAATTTTAACTAATTTTTCAATTTCCTATTTTCCAATTCAATTTTAATTCCCCCCCTTTTTTTTTTCATAAGACAGTAGTCTATAAAGGGAAATAAATTCAACTAAACCACTTCCAAGCTCATCTACACTTAAAAAAATAAAGCACTTACTAGATGTCAGGTGCATATTTGCAGCACTGGAGTCTATAGTTTTAAGGTTGTTTTTTTGACACATTCATGTCATTTGGGCCCTCAAAACATTCTTTAGTATACTCAGCTTTCACTTTTGCAAGTTTAAAATCATGGGCATAAAGGCCACTGCTGTGGTGTAATGAAAAAAAAGCCCCAAAACTTACAACTCTGTGTTTCCCAATGTTGATGTTCAGTTTTCAGATCTTCTGGTCATTTCCTCTCTGATTCTGAACGAGTCGTTAGAAGACCTGAAGTAGGCTGATATTCTGTTTGAAAAAAAAAAAGAAAAGAAAAAAAGGGAGAAAGAGCTAAAATAAAAAAAAAAACCCACAGAAAAAGAGGAAAAGAAAAAATAGAGGAAAAAAAGGAAAAAAGAAAAGGAAAAACGAAAGAAGCAGCTATAAGAATGTGTCTATCTGTAGCTACTTCCAGGAGTATGCTCAACTCAGATCCTGCAATATGTGCAGCATTCTTTCTGAATTAAGAAACAATGCCTATATTATTGCAGATGTTCTTCCCGTCTGAAAGAACTTTATTCTTCCATTTCCAGTGTGAATTTAGGTGAATTTGGTGGCATTGTATCGCGCCAGGCTTCTCTGTCAGTTCTAAGCCTCTCAGATCACATCTAAGGTCTGTTCTCACATTTTTATTTCACTGTTTTTCTTCAGTTTAATTTTAAAACATTTTCTTGCTTTTTAAAGAACAAGGATATTCATTTACTGGGAAAAATGTCTCTTGGAATTAAGTCTTATTGCTATGTTGCAATTGTTAATGTAACATAGGTTCTTGCTTCTCTAACTAGTATAGCTAGAAAGGGAAAAGAGTGAATCCTATGTCTGTCATAATAATTGTTGCACTCCCTTTTCTCTCTCTGCTTTCCCCTGAGGTTCACAACTGCATTACCTCAAAAAAATGGGAAGCTGATTTTATTATTTTTTCCTATTTATTCGCTCCGACTATTGCATATATTCCAGAGCAGAGACACGGTTATCCTGAAACAGTAATGCTATGGAAAAGAATGTACAAAGCAGAATCTTCCTTAAAGATTGTTCACGCTTTACTTGTCTGTGGATTCCCCAGTAAAGATATTTTGTTATATGCTAAAAACAATGATATAGGAACCCCTGTGTTTACTCTGGAGAACAGAGAGCTTTCTGCTGTTATTAAATCTTCTAAAACTCCAAACGCCCAAAATCTTTGTGTCCAGTATTTGTGAATCTCAGTTTGGATATGTCCTTGACTGCTCTTTGATCAACACCTTTGAACTGCAGTGCCAAACTAAATATAAATGACAGTTCCATATCCACAAAGAGTCTCAAGTGTGCTCTTTTTCTTCTCATTTACATTCTGATTACACAAAAGCATAATTTCCAGCTTTAACATCAAATATCCTCAAGCTATATTAATCTTAATTACTGTAAGCTGGAAGTAGTACTAACAAATGCATAAGGTGCTTTACAAGGAAGTAAGTGTGTCCCTATGTACACGTAAAGAATTTCAGCTATTTCTTTCCTGTGGTTAACAAGACCTAAATCTGTTTAATAGTGAGCAATCTGTAAGAAGCAATATAACATAGATAATTATTCAGAACTTCATATTCTCTTCCTACCTTTATTTTAACAGCATTGTTCTGGTAAATATCCATACTAGCTCTGACATGTACTGAACTGATGATCTATGGGTGATATCCATCATTAAAAATTATTCACAGAGCTTAGGCTGAAGTTGTGAGTCTGGAGGATCCTGTATGCTGGGAAGTCAGGTGCAGAGATGCTTCAAAACTGTTCAGCAGAAATCCCTCACCAGGTCATTTCTCCAGGAGAAAGGTTTAAGGGAAAGAACATTTAGAACGTGTTAATCATAATTTGTGTTTCTGCAGGCAGAGAAAGCAGATAAAATGACACTGGAATTGAGAGCACTGCACCTCTTTATGTTACCAGCAAAATCAGCTGGAAGGGCACTTGTACTTGCACTTCTTGAGACTATTGCCCAGAAAGAAATAAGTTTCACTTTCCCTTCTGATTGCATTTCTTATGGTTGGGAGGACAATACTCATGTCTTCCTGGATCTTCAGGCAGTGTGGAAAGGGAGCTCTTGATGCATCTTTGGGAGCTAGACATCCCAGAGCAGCTTGCTTTCCCTGGATACTCATCACTCAGATAGCATGGGCTTTTGCTTGCACGGCTGGTGCTGGATTATTACTCTTTGAGAGAATCTGTGTGCAGAAGAAGTGACAACAGGGACTGAAGGATGCTTTTTTGTGGATAGCTCAAATATGTGTATGGCCATGTTGTAGACACGATTACCCCAAAAGAGGAATATCTGAAGTATTCTTCAGGCAAACATAGACTTAACTCAGCCCTTTTCACCACTCTGTTGCTACTGCTGCATGTATCTAACACTGATGTTCCTAATGGCCAGCGCTTTTCTGTGAGCTGGGTAGAAAAGGATGCTCAGCATCCTGGGGAAGCACCAAGGCACAGAAGTAACAGCAGGAGTTCAAACAATCAAACTATATATACATATTTATAGTTTCTAATTTTTCTTGCTTGAGCTAGAGAAGTAGTAAGCAGTAATAGTTTTGTCCTCAGTTGATCTCTTCTGGCCTTTGGTGGTCTGTTGCAAGGAATGAAAAACTCTGTTTTACTTTAAATAATCTCCATACAGTCTGATGGATGCTGATTGATCGCTGTAAAATATGATTTCTGATTCGTTTTCAAAGCCATGAAAAGTTCATCTGCAGCAAATATTTATAGCCATTTTAAGCCATTTGAAACTTTTTGGGCAGCAGACAGAACATGGTTCTGTACTCTACAACTTTTCAGCACCTAGCTTAAAATAAACAGCCCCTTCTGCTCTGAGATCTCCAAGCCAGGCATTAAATAGCTCCTAGCCTAGGGTTAAATAGCTCCTTAAAACTTCAGGCCGTTTCTCTTGTCTCTTTGGCCTAATCCGCTGCCAATCCTGTCATTATCATTCCCTAAGGAAAAATGTCACAGCTAATATACTCTAGGACCATGATTTTCATTCAGAATCACTGTGTGGACACTTCTTTTCTACAGACTGGATAGCTGTACCTACACAGGCTTGTATAGGAACATGCAGGTGTGGGGAAGAGTGGCTGGAAAGCTGTTCAGTGGAAAAGGACCCGGGATTGCTGATTGGTGGCTGCTGAACACAAGCATCTGGTGCCCAGGTAGCCAGGAATGCCAACAGCATCCTAGCCTGTGTCAGCAATAGCACAGCTGGCAGAGCCAGAGCAGTGATTGTTCCCCTGCGCTGGGCACTGGTGAGGCTGCACCTGGAATCCTGTGTTCAGTCCTGGCCCCTCACTACAGGAGAGACATTGAGGTGCTGGAGAGGGGTCAGAGAAGGGCAGTGGAGCTGTGCAGGGCCTGGAGCACAGTGTGATGGGGAACCGCTGAGGAACCTGGGGGGTTCAGATGGAGAAGAGAAGGCTCAGGGGGAACCTGATCGCTGCCTACAACTGCCTGAGAGGAGGATGGAGCCAGGAGGGGCTGGGCTCTGCTCCAGGGAACAAGGGATGGGACAAGAGGAAACGGTCTCAGCTGCACCAGGGCAGGGTTAGAGGGAGCTGAGAATTCCTTCCTCAAATGTGGTCAGGCATTGGAAGAGGCTGCCCAGGGAAGGGCTGGAGTCGTCGTCCCTGCTAGTGTTCACACACCGTGGAGATGGGGCCCTTAGCGATGGGTTAGTGGTGGCCTTGATGATATTGAAGGCCATTACCAATCTAGCTGATTCTATGATACCAAGTCTTTATCCACATAAATGCAAAAAATGAGTTCTTTGACGCTGCTTGGGTGCTTACATAAGGATGTCTTTGCAGAATGAAGTACCCAGCAACATGTTCAATTCTTCCCAATTCCCCTCCAGCATTGCAGCGTATCCTTGCCACATGAACAACCATGTAGGGCTCCAAGAAGGAGAAAGGCAATTGCTTTAACAAAAATTTGGTATCAAGACATCTAGACTGTGTTTATCTAATGAAAACTATAGTTCTGCAGTGTAATTAAAAATCATCTGATTGTATCAGTGAATCAGCATCACAACATAATTATCAGCAGGCAGTCAAAATCAGATATGGTTGACATTTCAGGAACTTTGAACATTTTTGAAAAAAATTAATGAAAAAAATGGGAAAAAGGTTTATGAAAAGTTTCCTTTAGATTTTGACCACCCCTGTTTAAGTATTTCAATTTGGGAAGCTAAATTTAAGTTCTATATTCATAATCTCAGTTAAGCGGTCACATCTAAGGAAGATCTTTTCGTTTCCTCCTGTTCTGAGCTCCCACCAAGCTGAGAGGGAGTAGCCCCACTACCATTTCTCAGGTTCAGGTACTAAGACAAGAAGGTTCCCATTTGGCGAGCAAGTGTGGCAGTTGTGTTTTGGGTCCATCTGTCTTACCCACAGCAGAGCTGAGTTTGTGGAAATCTTCCTCTTTAGCATTTCCTGCACTAGTTCATAGTCTAATCCTTAAGGGTTTGTTATTTAATACCTGCTCTGTCAAGGGATTTGATGGACGTTACAGCAGCCATTTCGGTTGGTTGAGTTCTAGCTCAGTCTGAGCTTAGCCAAGATTGGCAGCTCCTGCCCTGCATGAGCATGAACCTTTGCTTTGCCATTGTCAGGCGTGAGGTAACTCAATCAGAAAGTGAAACAGTCTGGTGCACCAGGCTGGGCAGCCATTTGGCTGGGTTTGTGTCTGAGCTAGTGAAATCACAATTTGCCCTGTATCATTTTCAAGATATCATGAATTGGTTTAGGATTGCTCACCTTGAGAAACTGACCCAAGCTCTTGCTTTGTGAAGAAACACAAAACTAAGCAAAACTGCAGCTCTGTTTCATTACTGACACTTTGCCCAGCTCTAATATTAAAACATTTTCTTTTTACTTTTATCTTTCAGTTGTCACCTTCCCTACCAAGACACCATTTTCTTTCATCAGGGCTTTAGAAATAGCACCAATTTGTTTCCACCTCCTCTCTGTACAGCTGTGATCTTTAATCCTTAGTATCAATCTCTTTTTCTGTGGTTCCTGCCTCACTCTGTAACCGCTGCAACCTTGGAGCAAATGAGTCTATTTTTGTCTCTGGAGATGTGATGGCAGATAACACAGTTATTAGGGACATCTTTTTCTTGCTCTAATAATGATGATCTGCCTTCTGTAATTTTTCCGTGCCTAAATTGCTGGCATGGCTGGAGGGACACTCTGACATGTTTTTCCTGGGACTGCAGACTGCTACTTCATTTTTTACCCACTTTTTATTTTTTTCCTTCTCTCTGAGATATTAATTTATGTCAATTTTTGTTTCATCCAATCCCCCATATGACTTATCCATTCATGTGTGACTTAAAGCTGTCAACATTTACTCTAGGCTCCTCAGATTTATTGCTGACCACTGATACAGCTATAATTTCATTCTGGGCAAATACCTCAAGCTCTCTCACATTCCCACAGTGTAATTCTTATGCCAGTGCCCCAGGAAAGGAATCCCCACTGCAGCATTTATGCAGCTCTCCCAGATTGTGGCACAAGGTTATAGAGTGAGTTTGGATACACTGAGAACAACCTGTTATTGATTTCCCACTTTCTGTATCAAGATCATGCAGGATAAGAACTGAGTATGAGCCGAGGAAAGAGAAAATAGCTCAGGTGATGACACCTCCCCAAATTTATAATGTTAGAGAGTAACAGCTGCATTTGCAAAATTCCACAGGCAACTCGTGCAGTCTGAAGAACATGAGGTGTATGATGCGATTGATGGATGTGATCCATGAGGTCCAAGCAGAAAGATTAATTTAGTGTTTGACCTGCAATGCCATGGATTGTCTTTAGCTTTGGAGGGACCCCCAGTTACAGCTTTGGTTTGTACAAAACAAGATAGATAAAAGCAACTCCTGTGTGTTGCTGTCACTAATCCCAGCCTGTCAAGAACCTGCTGTGGTTCGAATCGGGTTGGCTGGTGAGATATTTTGAGCATCATCTACTGGGTTTTGATTGTTTTTAAATTTCCTTTCCCCTCTACATTTTCACAATATAAATCCTCCTGTCTGGAAAGAAATTCTCTTGCAGAACTCTTCATTTCTGAAAATATGTCCTCAGCTTTCTGTCCAAACATGGTTAATTGAAAGCTTCTTTTGTAATTTGAATAGGTAATCTTGCTTAGGAATATATCCTTTCAATTCCTTTATTGCGAAGTCTGAAACTTTATCACTCGCTGGAACAAGAACTTATCCTGCTTCCAGTTTAGCCACATTACTCTCATAGAATCACAGAATCATAGAATAGTTAGGGTTGGAAAGGACCTTAAGATCTTCTAGTTCCAACCCGCCTGCCATGGGCAGGGACACTACATGTCACCCAACCGTTTCTCCCAAGTTTTCATCTAACCTGGCCTTCAGCGCTGCCAGGGATGGAGCTTCTGACCTGAAGGTTTTCCAAACATTTTGGTCCCAGAGGACACTTGAGAATCTCCAGGCTTTCCTTCAGAACCATTACCGGGACAGTGCTAAAGGAATAAACCACGTCATTTGGTGGAGTTCTGTAGGCTCCTGCAGGAGAAACAATGTGAGGACCGTTTCATGGTGCTTTCAGAAAAGGGATGTTGCCAGCTGGACTATTTTGGGAAATAGTAACTTGAGTGAATGCATTTTACTTTCCTTAAATTTCTAAAAGTCAGGGATATCAAGTGATGCATAGGAATTCCTTATTTTCTTCCTGCTAATGTATTCTTAGTCACCTATGTGCCTTGTTATTCCTTGTAGTGCATGGTTCACTCTACTTCTAGCTGAAACAAAGCAAAGGACTGTCTGATTCTGCAAAATTCTTCCTTAAGCTCATTGCTGGGTGTTCCTGCAATTACCCAGACCTTTAATTTAAATTATTTCTTATTCTGACCTAAATTTAGCCTTCAGCTTGTGCTGCAAATACACATGAAGTACCAAAGTTAGACTTCCTTCTAGAGGAGCTGGGGAAAGACTTCAGGAACTTGAGCAACTCCGACTGCTTTCCATGTTTCAGTGGGAAGCATTTTATAGAGAAGAAAGCTTAAGCAAGTCAGTCCAGGGTATGACCATAGTATTTACTTAGTAAAGCAGGGTATAGTATAGAAAAATGTAGTGGTGAGTTAATTAAAGGTATTCTTATAGGAGGTGTACGAAGGATTTTGTCATAGGTGACTGGGTCTATTCTTTTCCTGCTTGGCCAGTTTTATGACTGTTGCTCTGACAAATTGTCAGAATAAAGGAAACTGTGTGACAAACCTTTTTCTTTTCTTTCAAATGTGTGTGTGGGTAAAGGTATTTGAGGGAAGTGAGTTTGGTGGGAAAGGCAGAATTGTGTCAGTCAAAAATTATTCATAAGAATAAATTAAACACTAAAAGAGCCCAGAGAAGTATATTTCTAGAGAAAAAGCTCAGTCAATATACCAAGACTAGCATCTGAGAACTTCTGCATAGGGCCCTTCTGTATAGGGCAGTAATTTATCTCTAGAGATGGAAACAGGCATCTCACAGATTTCACTCTCTTCTTTCTTAATCTCTTCATATTTTCACAGTGAGGTCACTAAAAATAGCTTTATTGTCTGATGATGGACCTTTGAGAGTAGCTTTCTTCAGATATCACACTTTGGATCTTTGTTATATTTTTTTTTTCCCAATTCCCTAGCTCAAAGGAAACTGGATTGATTTTTTTTCCTCTTTTCACGAGGTCCAATAATTCTCTCAACAGTAATTCTTCGCCCAATGTTTGGCTGGGAGTGGAATTTTAATTTCCTAACCAACCGATGTAAGCTGTGCTTTTCAGACTTCATTTTAGCCATCTCAGAAATTTAGTAGGTTAAGACCATTTCTGTCCCGGTAGGACACATAGCTCCTGATTCACATTTTAAAACACCACAGTTGGATTATTGTCACTTTGTGTTTGCAGCCTTCCTTGATCATTTATTGTATAAGTCTGGTTTGCACAAAATTCAGCATCTAGCATGGTCACCTACATATATTGGCTTATCGCATTGCAGTTGAGGATGATACACTGGCTCCCTGTCAAATACCTAATTGCTTTTACAGTACTTGCATATTATTCACATCTTGGTTTCATCTCCACTTACCTCCCTGAACAGCTGGTCAGTCACTGCCCTTGTAACTGAGACTTGTAGCTGGCTTTTGTTAAAGACTTGAATTTGCTTATAAGTTCCTTCCATCAGGGCTGTGAGAAATCTGAACCTCTCAGGTTTTGGGGTTGCTTTTTATTTTGGATGGTTGGTCTTGACTTCTCTAGCAGAAGTTATGTTTAATTGTGATGTAGTTTAAGTGTATAATGCCATGTGTTGCTTCTGCATGAAGTGTGCTATATAAATGCAAATCAGCTAATTAATTCATAACAACAAGTATTATAGCAACACATTGACTGTCATGCTCTGCAGTTTCCAGTTGAGCACTGCGTATATGTTTTGTTGGTAGAGGAATTGCAGCAGGAGGGTTAATAATTTTAGATCTAAGTAGCCTTGGCTATTTGTAAAGACCTGTGATTGTCTATTCTGAAGCCTGCGCAGATTAAGAGACCAAAGTTTCTACTCTCAGTTCTAGCTGATGACTTTCTGTGTGAACGTGGGAAAAAGCACTTCTTTGGAGGCTTTCAGACATCCCTTATTTGTGAAATGGGGATAATGATTCCTTTTCCCCTCTGAAAGGTACATAGAGAACTGTGGATAAATTATGTAAGTGGAAAAGTACTGAACATGGTGTAAATTCTAGAAAAAAAACATGCCGAGTTCAGTTTTAACATTCTTTGCACCAGAATGTTACAAAAACTGGTAAGATTACACTAAAATTGCTCCTTTTCTTCTTGCTATTTCTAAATCCAGCTTACCTACAAGATCTCAAATTCTTTGAAGTTTCAGCAAGCTATATATAAGCCTATAGACAACAGGTAGAAACCACTCTCCCTTGTCAGATAGGCTTCATGTTAATAGTTAACAGCATGGAGTATCTATCTTCATCTGTGCTCAGAAATGCAAAATTTTCATCTAACAATATTCAATTTTAAGCTAGTCACTTTAATGGCAAAGGTGTTCAGAGGAATCTGAGTGCATGAGGTTCTTTCCACAAGCTTCCAGTGGACAATGCAATTCACGGGAGCTCTGCTGTGTGTGCATTTAGGTTAGAAGTCTGACTGCTCAGAGAAGGACTTCACAGCAAGAGTTTTGTCACTGTTGAAATGGTTCTTTAAATAGAATTTCACAAATAAATATAATTACTGTCTAATATGTGAGCGGAGAGAAGTTGAAAAAGAAATAGCAACTGAGGCCTTTAAAATCTTGTAGGCACTTTAAAGTTTGTAGGCACTTTTAAAGTTTGTAGGCACTTTACACACACAATGAAACCTCCCCACTGTTAATCTTTTAGCAATGTTTATAGCATTGAAAGTGTAAGTAGAAATGTTACCACTGATTTTTATACTCCACATCAGATTCTTTAGCACAACAGCAGAATGGGTGACAGTCAAGCATTTTTGCTGATGTAGTGGTAATTATGGCTTTGTGTAGCAGTTTCTCAACATTTCTTCTCTCCATTGCACATCTCTGAGCAAACACACAGAGGCTGAGATCCAAAACTCCCTTCCCTAAAACAATGACTGCAACCTGAGTGGAGAAATGTCCTTTCTTTCCATGCTGAATGTTTGCAGCTGAGTGATGCATGTTAGCCCTTGCACTGCTACCAAGTCGGATTTGCTTTGTGTCAGCTTCTCAAAGTACAGTCAGCAGCTGCAGAGCACTAAGGTACACCAGGTCACCTTGATCTAGGGGAAAACATTTGCGTGATCAAAGCTGCTATTTTCAATTTGAGGTGTTTCTGCCATTTTTCCTCTCTTTCACCAATATAATGCAGCTTAAACAAGCATTGTTCCCTGCTATTCTTTCTAAGTAACATCAGAAGAGTCACACAGCCCCCCAGAATGGTTTCTTGTCCAACAGCCTTCAGAAACTCATCAGAAAAGATTTCTCCACTATCTTTATACTACCAAACCTTTTCTCAATTTATCTGTTATTAATAACCACTCTTCAGTGTAGCTTTCAAATAAGTGGATGCTTTATGTGATTGTGTTTCCAAGGTCTAACAGTTGATGAAATACTGCTATATGAACACATATCCCTTCTAATTTTTATGTGCAAATGTACTTGTATATGTAGATAAATATGTAAAAGCATATGTATGCATATTACACAGAGAATACATACAGCTATGCGTATTTTTGTGTACCTCGCTGTCCCATACACACATGCAAACTGAAAGCAAATGCTTAATGCTTAGACATAGACATTTAATACACCTAGAAGGAAGAAAAAGAAAGTCCCCAAAATTAAATTGTCCATTTATAAAGATTACCAAACAAAAGATTGGAAAAGACTTCCAAAAATACGATGTTGAAGAAGTTGTGTAATTATAATTTTTCTTTTCTTTCAAACCATCGTATTTCTTTCTACTGTTTCATTGCATAGTTAAATTAAATATATGAAGGGAGAAAACAAAAGGATTTATATTGTATGAAGGGAGTTAAACACTTCAGATTGCTAAAAACATTATTGTAATTATCCGCACACTATGCTCAGAAGAAAATCAATAGCTTTCTCCTTATGAGAACAGCCAATGCCAAAAATACTTCATTCCAGAAAACTGGATTTAAGGAAAAATGCTCAAAACTATTCATACTTAAGCCATAAATAATTTTCTTTGGACTGTTTTGTCTTAAACATCTCAAAATGAATTTAGCTAAAGATAGGAGAATATTCCTCACAACATCTGTGAACTTCTGGAGAAACATTGGCTCCTTTTACCATTCATTAGTGATAAAAGAAAGAGGATGGGGAAGTTAAAGATATGTCGTATGCAAAAAAAGCATGATCTGCGATATGATAGAAATGTGAAGAGAACTGAAATGTCAATGTGTTATTGTCATAAAACTCGATCAAGTAGTTACAGACAGACAGACAGAAACTCGGGACTCTGAACTGCAGTCATCCAGATCTGAGGTCTCTAAGCTCAGCAATAAAATTCCCTCCCTGATTTAATAGAGACAGAAAGATTATACTTGAGTTCATGACTCTTTCTACCCTTGTGTTGGACAAGAAAACAGCATGTAACAAGCCTATGCTTAGTACAGGACTTCAGCTTAATTTGGAGCAAGAGAACAGCAATCTCTGTCCTGAAACAGAGTCATCCATTCACAAAAGTTACAAGAAAATAAGGAAAAAAAAAAGTAGCTGCACCTAATCACAGAAATTGGCATTAAGTATCTAAATGAACTGTCAAAGGACGGTCTTTTTTATCAGTGCACCAGATGCATGATAATCCTACAAAAGGTCTTGAACAATTACCAATAGAGCAAAAATTAAGAGATCATAGCCTTTCAGTAAGCGTAAGAGTTTAAGTGAGCGGAACAAATCTGCTCTTTGTTTGTGAATTCTTGATTCTTGAATAGGAGAAATTTTCGGTTAAGGTAAAGCTGAATACAGGCAGGGCATGGGCATTATTTTTGACTCTATCACTGGCTTTCATGTGGCTTAAGGTATATTATTTAATATCACCCTTCTTCATGTGCAAAAGACTATGAAAATATTCCCTTCCACATCTCTTAATCTACTGAAAAGTCTTTCTTACCTTTTTTCTTATTTAAGGCTGACAAGAAAAACCTCCTATATGTTTTCATAACTTCTGACACATCTGAATCCCAAGTTCCAGAAGTAACTTGTAAGTATTTCTACAATAAACCTGGCTGTAATAAAACAGTTGGTCTTAAAGGATTCAGAGATTAATAAACAACAACAAAACGGGTGTGGGGCTACTAAAACTTTGGCTTCCTCTGGTAAGTATGATGAAGCTCAGAGATCATCCATCCCTTGCATTAATGGAAGTGTTAAATAGAGAGTGAAGAGTTAAGGCACGAAATTCAAACCACTTGTTTTTCAAGCTGCTGTAACAAAACCTGACCTTTTCAAGGTCAGATGAGGCAGGAATGTGACAGGGTCATGGTAATGGCCCCAAAGATCATTAAACTGTAATATTAAACTACAAGAGTTCAGAATCAGTTTAACAGATCTGTTGTTATTAACAGTGGGGCTGCTGTCTAGAAACAGCAATGGGTGACTCAAAACATAAAGTGAATCAAAAATGTCTATGAGCTGGCTCTGGAGATAGTAGACTTGGCATGCAAATGGATTGACTGAGGTGTATTCTATTCAGCAGAGACCTGAGAGGGAGGATCTATTGATTTCTGTTTTCTTCTTGCGCCTCTACTGCAGACTTTGATGTGTTGCTTATGACAGGAGTACCAAAAGTTGCTTTTTGTTTGGAGTACTTCCATAACACAACACGAAGCCTGAGACATCTGGGACCTCAGCAAACCCAAAATTTGCCCCTGAAAACTTTGCTGTTAAACCTGTCTTTCTGGGCTTGTCTCCATTTCCACAACAGTCCTGAGGGCTAGTTGAAGTTTCAAAGCATTATCCTCATGATAAGTGTGCATGATGTAATGAGAAATACATTTCCTTCAGATTGTCATTTAAAAAAACCCTAAGTCTGAGTAAAAATACTGCTAACATAGTTTGTTGTACAAGGAAATTAATGATCAGTGGCAGACAGTACTCGATTTATTCATTCAGGGGGAAAAATTACAACACAACATATATTGTATGGAATTAAGAAGGTATCCTAAATGATCTTATGCTTGAATATTTCTATCTTCCATGGGTATTTGTCATAGTAAAACATGTGTTATTTACCCAATGGACCAGAGCATTTTCCCTGGAAAAGATGAGCTTGTAATGGAAATGCTGACACAACCTCAGCTATAACAGCATGAAGAAGACACTTTAATAACATTTTTATTGCTGTAGCATCTTTTAAAAATGAAACACCTAGGACTTTTGCTTAAAAAATCAAGAGCAGAATTGTAAGTTCTGCTCTCTTCATATGATGGGAAATTAATCCAACAAGCCTGAGACTGGAATGTCAACTTACCCTTCCAACATTCAAAATAATTAAAGGAAAAGATAATTAATAGATGTATTAATGTATTTCTCTGGAAATATATTGCTATATGAAATAGCATTTAGAACTTTCTACCTTTGTAAGGAGATGGTGAATTCCTGCTATAAATTCACAGATACAGAAGACTGAAGAAAGCAGAGTTTTTGCACTATAGAACAATTATCTTTTTAAATTATGAAACAAGAGCGATAAGGAGTTTTTAAACACTGAGGATACTCTTCAGGGGCATATTGGTACATGAGATGTATCTTAAGAATGACATATTATTAGTAAAAATATGAAAAAGAAGTATCATCTTTATAATGACTGCGCTGCATTATGTGTGAGGAAGAGTGTTTCTAGGAATTGGTCCAAGCAGCGCTCGGTTCTCTTTCTTGGAAAGTATCAACTTTTGGGATTGTAGAGGGAGAAAATGAATAAAACAGAACTCAAATGTCAGAATATCGGAAAGGAGAAGCTGGGATTATTTCCTGCAGGATTTCTGTATCTTGGCGTTTTCACTTTGAGCAGTTTATCACAACATTGTTGGAAGGGGCAGAGCTGAAGGAGAAGTCATGTGAAGTAATTTTATACTCAGAAGTTCAACAAGTGTTCAGGATCAAATGTCCATGTTCAAACATAACTGTTGGCAGCACCCCGCTTACAAGTTCACTGAATCTTCAGCTTTAGTGTTAGAGCTTATTATAAACCTTGCCTGTTGCTAACACAGTCTAAAAGACAAAGGATGCTAGGAGAAGGGGTGGTGAAGATGGTGACCTTTGCTCTTCTTCTGTATCTTAAAGTTTGTGATGAATTTATGAAAATATGGTGTTTTGATAGAGATAGCTGGTGAAGAAAGCTATTGAAGCTTCTTTGGGAAGCTCTTGTTGCTATTAGGAGCTGTTTTCACCTCATCTAACTTTAGTTGTACAATAGTCAAAGTTTAGTTAAAGATTCAGTCCTGTTCTGGCCAATGGACAGTGATGATTCTTGCCGTCCTGCAGTAAAGTTCAAGACAGACAGGATAGATCATATTCTGATAGCTGTCATGAATCCTGATTTAGGATCTCGCTGACTATGCCAGTTTGTCACGAATGAGTGGTCGCTTAAAGAATCACCATCAAATATATTATCCAAAGTTGTTTTAATGTGAATTTAATATATGACTTAAAATTCACTGGCAAGGTTCACTTCTACTTACCGTGTGGGTGAAACATACAAAAGGCAAATCAAGGTAGAATCGAGCTAAAATGATTTATACACAGACTGATTATGCAAAAACATAAGGGACACCCTCCCATTGGTCCATGAGGTTCAGATTGGACCCCCTTGCTTTCTAAACTCCTAATGCAGCTTAGGTGTGTCTAGTCCGAGCTTAGTCTCAGGCTTGGACAACAGTTTATGTCTAAAGGAATTAGCTACATGCATTTCAATAATTTAGTGTGCTATTAGCAACTTGTCAATGATCTGTTATGTATAAGGGGTTTCTCTTCCTTGGGTAAGGAAGGATCTTTCACTCTCAGGTAAGGAGTCTCAAACCTTGAGAGACATCCCAGCTCAAGGAGGGAGCCACTGGTGTGCAGTCCATTTTCAGTTTAGAGACAACTTTAATTGGACTCATCCCTCATCCAAAGATCTGCCATTAGTAAAAAGGTCTTTCTGCCTCAAGGAGCAACCTTGAGAGGTTCAAGGGGATATCACTGCTATGTAACCACTCTGCCTAGCAGGGAGAATTCAGAGAAGGCTTGCTTAGGCTGTCATATTTATGGGATAAAATGGTTGGCTTGTTGTCAAATTGTATGCAGTGGGAAAGGTATGCATAAGATTCCTTGTACCCACAAATTTGTTTCTTGAGAAATGATTTTTAGAAAATCAGCTGCTATTGATGTATTTATTGCATGATCTGTGTTCCAAGTTTATATTCATCAATGATCATTGGGAAACTGCCTGTTTGAGAGTTTCCTGTGGGATTTCTTGGCCTGACTATGGCTCCGGCCTTTACCTCCTTTGGAGCCTTTGCCATCAGTTTTATCCTGATACAGAATACAAAACTTATGAAGTCTTTCTCTTACAAATGGAGAACCCATCCAATTTAGCTATGCTAGGAGATTTTAACTGTATTGTACATATTGTAGGATACAATGGTCTAAATCCTGCTTTAAGTCACTTTTTTATGGCTTAGTTTTCCTCATTTGCTAATTATATATCACCCTTTTCAAATTCCCACCATTTATTGGGAGTAGGAGTAGACACTTCAAGGTAAAGTTTTGACATGTTATATGCAGTAGATCCTGCCTCCTTTGAAAGGAAAATACTCATTTTTCGATGAAATGCCTCCAGAAGTTTTTGTTATTTCTTTGCATACTACCAGACATGGACGCAATGGCTATATATTTTCTGTAAACTCATGTTTCTGTAAAAAAAGGCTTCAGAAATATTAAAACGATTGTCTGTGTAACATTTCTAGTCAGCAAATTTATCTATTATGTAGGTTCATTTGCAAGCCATCTAAAAAAATAATCATAATCCATTGTGGATTTTTTATTCTTTTTTCTGAAAAACACTTTCAATATGAATACTTTCCTGTTCACTAAGAACAAGAAGCCTGAAGCTTTATTGAGCAGCTGATCCCTCTCTTCCCAAAGAGCTCTTCCTCAATAGAAGTAATGAAGGAAATAAAGGTCAGAATTTTCAACCAGGACCCAGAATTCCACAGTATAGATATATTCCTAGCTCTATAAAATTTACAGTCATTTTGTATTGAGGAGTAAAGAGGAAAAGAAATACTCAAATTGTAAAGAAAATGGTTAGAATGAGTTGCAGCCATAGCTCACGACTTTTCTGCTGTGTCCAAAGGTTTCATAAAGCACAGTCAACATCTCATTTCCCTTTATTTAAGAAAGACAAATTAACAATTTGTCAAAAATAATTTAACAAATAGAAAAGTTAGCAAAGAAGCAGGCTCCAGGATCACCTACCAGCTACCAGTGTCCTGAATGACTATCAACTGGACTTGCAGTTACTGTGAGGTATCTTCCATCCACAGAAAAGGCAAACCTATCTATCCTCATTCTCACAGATAACCTGTGATGTCTGCCATTATTCACCATCCATTTCTGTCCTGGCCCATGGTCTCTTTATGGGCATCCAGTTGGATATTTATGGGCCATCTGGCTATGTTGATTTTTTCCATACTGACTACTTAGGCCTTTTTGTGAATTTTTGTTCTGCAGAAGTCTGTACAATGAAAAATAAATGCACTGTGATTATACATGTTTTCTGGCAGAAAGTAAAGAAACCCAAAAGAAAGATCTTCTGAAATACCTAGAAACAATTTAGTATCTATTTCTCACAATACAAAACTTTGCCTCAACACTTACAATTACAGCAGCTCTTAGTGTCATGAACTGAAACAAAAGCACTTTAGTTAAGATTAGCTTGTAGTTTCCTTCCACACATGAAATGGCTGGATTACAACAACTTCCTTTTTTTTATCTTTTCAGTATATCTATCCTAAATCAAATATCCTCTTCTGCTCCTTCAGAAATTGCTCTAGAGGAACTGTGGCTTCAAATATTGTATTGGGAATAAAAAAAAAGAGAAATCCACCCATTTGGATGCTTTCAAAACACTTGGGCTAAAGAAATTACTGAATAAATAAATGTGTTCTTCAGACACTGTGCACTTGTTAAAGCAGAAATCTACGCAACTGCTTAGATCACTATTCAGAAAGCGTGAAGCTATCTTTAAAAACACGGACAGCTTTATTTAAATCACTGGGAATGTGCATGCATTGGTGTTAACTTCTGCTGGAGTATCATGCTGAATTGAGGTTAAGTGCGCCATGCGATTTTTAATTGAAGTACCAGATAGCCATAAAATCTGAGACAAATCGTTGGGAAAGTATTAGTAGAAGCATAGTTGTAGAGACAAAGAGAGTAGTCTTTGCCATTCCAGCCATCAGGGTAGATGTTTACTACACCTGCTCAGCACGGCACTGAGCAGTAAATAAAATTTTACTTGCACTTGAGCTGAAATGAAGGGCTTCTTCTTGCTTTTACTGAAGGCATTCAGACCTTTTACTGATTGAAATGAAGAGGAGGTCAGGCACAGACTGGGCATTGTAAATAACTTTCTTCTTCTTCAGTCCCAAGTGGAATCTATAATGAGTCAGATGAAAAATGAGTATGTGACCATGTACAGAAGACTTCACATCTGTGTACTTGCTGTGAAATTAAGTAGCCTGTTACTGTGTAGAATTTTCAATCTGTGAAACGTGCAAATCATATTCGGTACTTAAGGTGTTCCTAAATCTAAGTCTATCTGGCACAATGTAGAAATGTCATTTCTTTGTCATGTTCTGTGCTGATATAAGCTTTAAGAGTTCCAAGTGTTAATCTGCCTAAAAATGCCCATGTTCACACACATTTTGAAGCTGCACGCCCAAACAGTTTTGCCAGATTTCTCTTGGGAGTTAATATCTCTTTCATCATTTCCAGAACTTCCTGTCTGGGGTTTCTGAAATTGTACTGCAGAGCGAATAGTCACAATTTAAGGATGTCAGCACTGCAAGAGCTACATGGAACTTGGAAATGTAGAGACTTTCAGCAATGAAATGTGATGGGCAAAAAAGTCAGCAAAACATTCTGTAGGCTTGTCCTGGGTTCAGCAGTAGGAGGCATTTTTCTCCTTCTTAGTAGCTGGTGAACCGCTGTGTTTTTGACTTTCAGCCTGGGAACAGCGCTGATAACACTGATGTTTTCAGTTGCTGCTCAATAATGTTTACACTGACCAAGGACTTTCTGAGCCTCGTGCTCTGCCAGGGAGAAGGGGAAGCCGGGAGGAAACAGAGAAAGGACACCTGACCCAAAGAGGTATTCCATACCACAGCACATCATGCCCACTATATAAACTTGGTGCAGTTACCTGGAAGAGTTAGATCAGTGCTCGGTTGGGCTGGGTATCTGTTGGTGGGTAGTGAGTGGTTGTATTCTCTTCCCTTGTTATTTCCCATATCATTTTTATTATTGGTGGTAGCAGCAGTGATTTGTGTTATACCTTAGTTCCTGGACTGTTCTTGTCTCAACCCATGGGAGTTGCATTCTTTCAATTCTCCTCTCTGTCCCGACGGAGTGCGGGGGGGAGCAAGAAGGGAGAGTGAGCAAATGGCGGTATGGTACTGAGATACCAGCTGGGCTTAAACCATGACAGTTCTGTTTGGCGCCCAGCGTGGGGCACGAAGGGTTGAGACAATGACAGATCTGACCAGAATGTATCTAATTGTATTTGTAATATGCATTCATTGTTTCTGATTAACAGTCACTTACCACAATGCCAATTTATTGGCTCTCAAAGTTGTTGCTCTTGATCTCACAGTTTCAGCATGTTTTGCCTTACTTACAGCTAGTATTTGCTGTGTTAGTGCTTATCGGCTGGGGGCCTTGGGCTAAGGTTCTTGTCTCATTGTACTTTATGGTAATGACTTGTAATACAATTGACTCATTGATCATGAAACTGATCTGGCTTGTGTTCCCGGTGTGGTCACCACCTCTATACTTTGGGAGGCATATAATAGAAGTGCTTAGTAGTTACATATATTTCTTCCCCTCCTTGGGTGGTCAACCTGTGAAGCAGACATTCCCTTACCCTCCCAGCCCCCCCCACCAGACCATTAACAGCATCATTTGAGAGTTCTGAAGGTTTTGAATGGCCTTTAAGTACTCTTGAGGCCTGCCTGCTGATTGTGATAGGGATCACCATGCTGGCACGCATACAGAATGTGTTTTACCCATGACCATTTCGTCTGATCTCAAGAGTTAAGCAGGGTCAGGTTTGTGCTTTGTCTAGAGTTAGACAATGATATAGGAGGACCAAGAGATTTTCCCTGAGGCTGGACAGTCATGAGTGAGAAAGGGTGTGTGAGAAATTATAGGCAAATATTTAGGCCAGGGAGCCCCTCCACTGCTTTGGAACTTCACCACTGAACAAGTGCAAAATCCAGAAAAATTAGTAAAACATTTAAATGAGGTATGTTGTCATTCTGATCATACCAGAGAAGGACAAATCATGGCAACATGCTGGGGCTTGGCCTATGCCCACAGAGCTCTGTTCAACACTATCATCGCATGATGAAGAAGAAGAAGAAGAGGTGACTTCTTGACTGTGGACCTCAACTGAGCTATGGAATATGCAAAAAGGTTTTACCCATCAACCAGGGGAGCACATCAGCACCTGGCTGCTCCAATGCTGGGCCAATGGGGCCAATGGTCATGAACTAGAAGGCAGGAAAGCCAAGCAGCTGGGATCACTTGTTAGGGAAGGGGGAATTGACAAAGCAATTGCAAGAGAGAAACAGTCCCTCAGCCTTTGGAAGCGGCTCTTGGCAGCTGTGAAAGAAAGGTTTCCATACAAGGACAATGTTATGAGTCGTTTGGCCAACTGGACTTCTCTAGAGAAAGGCATCCATTCTCTGAGGGAATCAGCCATTGTAGAGATGATCCATCACATCCAGCTGAACACCGGGGATGCACTCATAGCTCCAGATGTAGGTGAATGTACACGACCCATGCGGTGGAAATTTACACAGAATGTACCGTCATCATATGCCCATTCATTGGCAACAGTAACCTGGAATGACATAGTACCATTGACAGTGGATGAAATGATTCATAAACTTTGAGAATTCAAAGACAGTCTCACCCCTTCCATCATTTCAGCTGTGAGAAAACTGTCCCAGGAGTTCAAACAATTGAGAGATTATCTATCCAGCTCCTGACATGTACCAGCCCATGTCTCAGCTATTAACAAAAGGCATCCTATTGCTCAAGAGAGAATATACAGAAGGCATATGCCCACAGGCCACCCTATGGTTTTACCTGTGGGATCATGGAGAAGACACAAAGAAGTGGGATGGAAAACCTACCTCAGCTCTGGAGGAAAGGGTACGTGAATTGAAGAGGAGAACAAAAGTCATGGATGATCATCTCATGAAAGCTGCGGCTTCAGTCTCTGGTGAGCAGGTTCGCAGATGGAGTGGAAGCCTTGATTTTACTCCAGCTCCTGTGATAAAGAAGAATAATCCCTTTCTACTAGACTTAAGTGTTCAATGTTGTGATGACTGTTAGAGGCACCCTGCCTCCAGGCAGGTGGAGGTAAGGGACAATCAGGTTTACTGGACTGTGTGGATGAGACGACCTGGCACATCAGTCCCACAGAAGTATAAGGCTCTAGTAGATACTGGTGCACAGTGTACCCTGATGCCATCAAGCTGTCAAGGGATGGAACCCATTTATATTTCTGGAGTGACAGGAGGATCCCTAGAGTTGACTGTACTGGTGGCTGAAATCAGCCTGACTGGGAAGAAATGGGAAAAACACCCCATTGTAACTGGTCCAAAGGCTCTGTGCATCCTTGGCATAGATTACCTCAGGAGAGGGTATTTCAAGGACCCAAAAGGGTACCGATGGGCTTTTGGTATTGCTGCTTTGGAGACAGAGGAAATAGAGCAGCTGTCCACCGTGCCTGATCTTTCAGAAGATCCTTCTGTTGTGGGGCTTCTGAAGGTCGAAGAAAACAAGTGTCAGTCGTGACCATGACAATGCACCAGCGGCAATATCGCACCAACCGAGACTCCCTGATTCCCATCCATAAGGTGATCCATAGACTGGAGTGCTGATAACACCGATGTTTTCAGTACTGCTCAGTAATGTTTACTCTGACCAAGGACTTTCAGAGCCTCATGCTCTGCCAGGGAGGAGGGGAAGCCGGGAGGAAGCAGAGCCAGGACACCTGACCCAAACTGACCAAAGAGGTATTCCATACCACAGCACATCATACCCACTATATAAACTTGGTGCAGTTACCTGGAAGGGTTAGATCAGTGCTTGGTTGGGCTGGGTATCGGTTGGTGGGTGGTGAGTGGTTGTATTCTCTTCCCTTGTTATTTCCCTTATTATTATTACTATTGGTGGTAGCAGCAGTTGTTTGTGTTATACCTTAGTTCCTGGACTGTTCTTGTCTCAACCCATGGGAGTTGCATTCTTTCAATTCTCCTCTCCATCCCCCCAGGAGCAGGGGGGGAGGAAAAGGGGGGAGTGAGCAAATGGCTTTGTGGTACTGAGTTACCAGCTGGGCATAAACCACGATAAGGCTTTAAAAAAGACAGATGGATTCATTTTTATTTTTCATTTTCAAAAAATATTTCTGCCTTAACTGATTCTTCCATAACGAGTTTTACAGGTAACTCCAGTGAATGTCACATTTATACAACGTACATTTTTCATCTGTTTTTGCATGCTTACTAAACCTGAGGGCAAACTAGTGAGAGTTTTAGGTCCCTATGTTAGACGAAAATGAATTGTAGAATAAGAACCCTGCTGCTTTTACAGTGGTAACTGACAGCATTGAGACCTTTCCTAAAGGGAAGAGCTTCGCCTTAAAATATTTGCCTGCCCTTTGTTTCAACACCAGTCTGAAAAAATATCCCTGAAGTTTAGCAGAGTGAAAGGAGGGACAATATTTTCCCTGTACTCTGCTGAAGACAGAAATCCCAGTTCCTTGCCTACACTGTCCTGCAGTATTAGCAATAATGGAAGAGATATACTCATATGCATAAACATTTGAATATTTACAGTTGTCTCATGTATCTGTCATGTTTTTGTATACTTTGTAAAGCAGAAAGCTAATATTCCCTAATTTTATATCATTGGGCAGCAAAAAACTTTTGGTGCTCATATGTTAATGAATGTAATGTCCAGCAAAAGGCACAAAAGGCAGAATTCTGTATTGCAGTTCATATCTTCTTTATGTGCATAAAACTCATGAGATTTTTTTTTTATTCACATATTGATGAGGGGATGATTTTTCCAGTTAAAGTAATAATGAAATCTTATGAAGGGTTTGGTAACAATGGAAAATTTTCACTATGATTGGAATAATAAACCTATGCAACAGCTCCCTCTATGTACCATAAAAAGGATGCTAGCAAAAGCATTGCCTGGAATATGTATTTCTCTTCCAGAGAAATATATTATTAAGGGAAAGAGAATAATTTCTGTGTCATTTAATCTGTCAACATAGGGGATTAAGGAAGCTTCAATACAAAGCATCAATTGGTGTTACCTGCATAATTATAATGATGCATTTTCCTGGTCAAAATTCCTTGATTATTTACTGTATGACTGGCTGATTCATTCAATTCCCTTCTTAATCCCATTTGACATACATAGATTATCGTAATGCAGACACTTCTTTGAGTACACAAAATGAAACAATGCAATAAAAAGGCAGTAACTAATGTTATCTCTGTAAAGCTGGAAAACGGAAGATGAGGGAACATGGAAGATTATCTCTAATGAGAGCTGTACATCTGCTTGAAAAAGAGTGATACCCTATTAAAATAAAAGCAGCGCTGTTAACTGAAGAAGAAGGCACTAGTGAAGAAATAGAGGTTTTGTTCCACCTTCTAACTTGTTGCTTCTCTTCTTTGTGACAGCAGATGGGTGTCCTCATCTCCCTGTCTTGCCTCTCCTCTTCTCTGTTTAACTCGTGAAATGTCAAGGTGGGTTTGATCTGTCGTCGTGGGCTGGAGCACATCCGTCACCATGGGCTGTGTCTGTTAAACACAATTTCACTGGTTACTGCATGCCGGGTGAACTGAGATAATCTCTGTGCAAGCCAGTAAAAATCATGAAAAACGTGATCTTTTTCCGAGCTATTTCATAGCAGGTTATACAGGGTTACATCAACTTGCATTTTCCATAGGCTGAAGCATGCTGACAAGTCCCTTGTACTCAGCTGACACACAGGCAAGCTGTTAAACTGCAGACATTTGACTGTGACTCTAACCATGGGTGGTGCCTGCACAAATTTGTCTTGATAGATGCTTTTGCCACTAGCTTCCTAAAACTAACAGCAGAATTAGCGAGTGCTCTTAGATCTGAGTTCAGATCAATTCCACTAAGTACTTTTTACTTAATTAAAGGACAGTGATCTGCTTGTGCATCAGGGAGAAAATAAATGACACTGTACACATGAAAAACAAGCAACACCTTTTTTCTCCTGTTCTCCCCCCATCCATAGATTCACAGTTAGTTATTAAGCATCGTGCATTTCTGCTTGCCAAAGAATATATCAAGTGCATTAAGGAGTCAGAACATGACATAATAACCGTGTGGAAGTTTATTTGGCAGAGTGAGTCTGAAGTACACAGCATTATTATTCTGCTGAAGTTTAAAATTAAACCTCATTTGGTGGGGAGGGAAGGCAAGGGAAAGGAAAGCAGGGGCGAGGAAAGTGAGGAAAAGGAAAGCAAGGGAATGGAAGGAGAGGGAAAGAAAAGCAAGGGAAGGAAAGGCAAATTAGGTTCATTCTGGATATTCTCTATTTCTGAAATTACGTTTTAGAAATTTCACATAGGATTCAAGCAGGAAAATATGTATGTGACTGTGGTCACATATGAGCACAGAAAGCCCTTCAGTATGCATGGACTTGGACAGGTAGAAGAAGAAAGAAGCCAAGTCTCAGGGAGCCCTTCAAAACTGCTGTTCCCACCTTTGCTGATTCCTTCCCAACGTATGTGCTCTTCCTATGCAGTTGTGCTGTTCTGTGATTCCTAAACGAGCAGCATCTGAGATGTTCCTTTTTGGTAATTCCTTCCTCTTCTCCCAAAAGATTGCAGAATACTGTTGCTCTCTTTAATAATTATGAATGGCAAGTAGGCAATGAAGTAGAAAACATTGTGGATTTTTTGCCCTCCTGGTACTGTATTAATATATCCATTTGCCTCAGAGAACTTGCACTTGAATCACCTAGTCAAAGATGAAACAAAACATTCAGGTCTCAGTAACTGAGGGACTTGGGGTCCAGACCACCGCAGCACCATACTGTCAGCTGCCCCTTCAATGAGAGACAAGACTCTTAAACTTTTCACTGCAGCCAAACTTTTGTCCTCCAAAGCCGTCTATCTCATCCATCCAGCCCACACCTCTGGTTTGGCTCTTTTCTAATCCCTTGCTGTCTCCTATTCTCTTCAAACCAGTGCCCCTCTAGTCATGTACTCCCCCAAAATGCCATTTGTATTGTTTCTTTCAGACCACTAATGCAAAGCTCTTGGATAGCCCCCTATTTACTTGCTTCGGAGCTGCACTTACAGGTCCCACCACCTGAAACACTGCAATCAAGCTGACAACACAACCAATCAAGGTCTGACCTGTAGCTGTTTCCTAGGAAACCCAAGCCACTGCCACAGAAACAGATTGTACACTGTGGAAGAAAACATATATTTTGGGTGAAGGGGGAAAAAAATAAAAAAGGGACATTTCAGATATTTTTCCAGTACTTTTGAGTTATTACAAAGCACTTCTGAAATAATAGTAATGAAAAATACTCTTGTTAAGAAAGATTGAGTGATGATAGTCATGTAAGTAATTCAAGCAGGGTAGACAGCCTCTGAGAAAGACTATGAGCCAGTGCTGCTTGAGTGCTTGTTGCTGCTTTGCTACTGAGTCACTTCATAACCCCTGCCAAGTCATTGTAGAAAGATTTCCAAGTCATTAAGTCCATAGTTCCTATGAACAATAAGTTCAGATCAAAACATGTTGAGTACCTGAAGAAGAAAACTTGGAAGAAAACAACAAGATTATCATGACCATACTGGAAACCCTGAGAAAATTACTAAGAAACAGGCAAGGCCATGTCTCCTACTTGAGGAAAAAACCACCACAACTTTTTACACCAATGACTCTGCTTAGGAAGTCTGTTTATTATTTGGAAAAGCTTTAAGTATTATTTATCCTTGATGGAACAATTTATTATATGCTGTGATTTGCAATTTACTTGTAAATAACTAAATTCACATTTACTTGTGAATCATTTCCAGCTGCTTGAATACAGGGTGCATACAGGAATTTATGATGTTTTTTGTAAAATGGTTGATGTGTGTAACAAAAGTAGTGTGTGTTAACTGGGACCTCTCAGTTATAATAAGATTATAAGAATGAAATGAAGAAAAGGTCCCAGAGTGGTTTTTGGCAGTCTAGACAATGGACATGGTGAAAGAGTCTTCTAGGCTACCTTCACTGTCCTGGGTTGAGATCCGTGCTTACATGATGCGATTAATTACATCTTAAAGTAGACTCCAAATGGATTGTGATCTAAGAACAGGTCTTTATTTCCACTGATCATGAAGGGAGCCCAGAGTGACGAGCGCAGGGGTGGATGTCTGACTCTAGTTCTCTATGTTTAGTTAGATAAATTCTGCTCATCAGTGAATGTGGGAAAGTGGAGGCTGGGAGAAGGCTGTCAGCATCAAGAAGCAATTAAAACTGCTTTCAGATAAGTTTTGGGGGACCTGGGAAAAGGAGTTTGGGAAGATAGGCGAGGTAGTTTGATAGGTGAGAGTTTGGTTGGAATGAAAGTCTCCTTCTGGAATGCTGTTCTCCCCCACAAACAACTACCATGGAGGACATAGGAAACTGACGTTTTTGACTTCTGGTGGTGGCTGTGGGGAAGGAATCTCAGGAAAGGGAGCTGACAACTTCCACTTGTGATTTCACACTGAGCCTGTGATGAGTGCAGCTTTGCTGTTTGCATGCCTGGCTAACTAATGGAACCCTACACATAAGCCTGTGCAACAAGTATATCACAATTAATTAATAACATGAGCTCAACCTTAGGGTAATCATGTTGTCATAGCCAATGACTCTGGGGGTCCTGGGTAAAGGCCAATGACTGACCCCTTACAACCAGTGGGAAGTGATTGCTTTGCTATCCATCCTAGCTTCGTGGTGACTTTTCATGGTTGGGGACCCTGGGCAACTGCCTTTGATTTGAACCCAGAGGAAAAGAAAAACCAACCCAGAAACTAATAAGAAGAGACGGAGTTGGGCAATGGAGGAGAAGCTGACTATAGAAGTAGTATTCAGACCAGTCAGAATTTGGAAAGCATCACAGTTCTGAAAGGGGATGGCAATGCTTGTTTTCCCAAGAAAGCAGTATTTTTCTTCCTACAATCAGTACCCATTGCTTCTCCTGAAGTTCAGCTCCCTGCCAAGCACTTTCTGATGTCGCGTTGCTTTTCTATTCTGTATTGTGGCTGTAGTGCATTATGTGACAATTAATAAGAACTGTGAATCAAAGCTTCCAGCTATGATGAGACAGCAGATAGATTAATTAACAGGAAAAGAGGGTTTGGTATTATTAGTTTGGTATAGAAGAATTAAAGGTATCTCAGTCAGGTTTCTTGTACTCTAATGCTAATAAGAAGCTAAGTTGAACAAGAATCATTTTGAGTTTCTAACAGGGTTCTTCCTAAGCCTCTGAATATGCCAGTTACCTTTTGCAGTGGCCATGAGATATATCAGATGGATCTAAGGAAATAGGATCAATCTTGAGCATTTAGCCGCCCACTCATATATATGTTGTGTATCTTAATCCAAAGCTTTCAAGGCTACTACCTCCATTCCTTTAGCCACAGATTTGGTCTCAAGTATGCCTTTCTACTTTTGCTTTTTGTTTCTTTTCTCAACTACCTTTACCTTTTTTGACTTCTTTTTGATGTGATGCTCTGCTTTTATTTTTGTTCCTGGTGCCAGCAGTACATCTTCATACATTGCTCTGTCTTCAGTAGGAGACTTCATCCTTTAGATCTTATGATAAGAAAACTCATTATTCTTCTTACGTGGAGTATGGCATGATTTAGAACATGCTCTCTCTATGCCCATAATTTGAAGTCAAGCACATGGTTCAGACAGAACTGAAGGTAATGTGCTTGTGATCCTTAGTGGCTGAAGAAAAGGATGAATTCAACTGTGTTGTAATTAGTGTAAACAAAATCCTATGGATTCATTTTAAATTAAGAGGCAGACATAGGTTCTTTTTTATAGACTGGAAACAGTTCAAATTCCAATTGTGTGCAATTTTATAGTCGCCATTTATGCATGGCTCTTAATGTGCTGCTCAGCAGTGTTTTCTCATTTTTCATATATAATTTATAGTAAATGACTTATAATGTCAGTTGACATTTCCCCATCCAGAAAACTATAACAGTCTCTCTCTGATTGTCATTAAACTGTTAATAACTGAAAGTTAGGTGTTAGATGCTTGCTGTCAGTTAAGCAGCACCATCAATATGTTTTGAATGACCCAGAATTACTTAAGACTGCTTCTCACCGGTCTGTCAGGAAACAGCAGTTGAAAAAGATAAAGCAGAAGCTGGAACTGTCTTGTATTTTACCAGACAATCCTAAGACACTTCATTGATGGTATCATTTTGGTTGATGTGTTCCTGGAATATGAGGAACATATATAAGACGGTGGTCTGAACTCCCAGTGGCTCCTTACCTGACACCAAGGAATACCTCTAAAAAGAGGTTTCTTTTAGGTGATGGTATTATTAATTTGTGTCTGACAGGGAAGGGAGACCTAGAGTTCATTTTTGTGGCTGGGAAGCTGAAAGCTGAGTTCAGTTCAGTTTCCTCTTTATACCAAGATTTTTCCCATTAGTACTTATTACATGTCTGAAACCATAAACAGTATGATTTAGGTAGATGCATTTATTACCCAGACTGTTGAGTTCAACACTAACCAGATACCTTATACATGGTTATTTTCTAGGTCTCTGGGCTACAGACCTATTGTCACTGTACCTGAATGGCATTTGGATGCTAGGCCGTCAGCTATTCATCAGCTCCTCAATAGCAGTGCAACGAACAGGACAATAGCAAATCTAGGCTTTATAGGGCTGGGGGGCTCACACAAAACCAGCAGTGATTGCAGCTGCTTCATTTTAGAAAAAGACAGAAAAAAACATAAATTGGGCTTCCATCCTTTTTTTTTTTCCCAAATACTGTATTCTGAGAATGAAAGCACTCGGTGCCTCTGCTTAGAAAGGAATGCAAATGGTGAGGGGCCAAAGAAGACACACAAAAGAGCAGCTTTCTCTGTAGTGATTAAGATAGTTACCGGAGAGTAAACATCCTGAGTTTTTGTCATGCCTTTTGATAATAAATAAGGAGAGCCACTGGATGAAAATGGAAACAGTGTGGAACCAGGCAGTGCAAACCAGGACTCCCCATTTCTATGTGACTATGCCACAATGTCATGTTGCTCCTTCACCCTTCTACCACACCTTGCTTTCCTCTCCTCAACAGAGATGCAGACTTAAAAGGAGGAATAAGGAGCGATCTCACATAGCTCATTCTTTTGTTGTTCTGTCAAATGTAGAGTGGTTGAGGAATATGAACCTCTGCTCATTTTTTGGACAGTATTTTAATGAGGAGACATATTGATATATAAAAGACAGACATGACTGAGTCTTTCTCCAGCTGCATTGTAAGAAGCATCTATTCCAGTTGGAATTTCAGGTTCATGGAGTCTTCTCTTTATGTGCTTCTGCTGCACATAAACCAGAAGTTCAGAAGCAACCTATATATGTAACATTTATATTAACTCTACATAGCTCCTGATTTGATATCTTCTCTCTGATGTATGTTACTTTTACCCAGCATTAAACAAGGCAATCAGGTGTGTAATTCTGATCATGAATTCTATTTTTTAATCTGTATCCCTTAAAATTAGTCTGCATAGACTGCACATTTTGAACCTATCCCTGCATTTGTCAGGTGTTATGAACTGTGAAGCAGGGATAATTAGCATTTTCCAAACCTGAGGAAAATTATGAAGATGGCTGTATTAAAGAGAGGGAACTGCTCAGTCTGAGGTGACAAATAGGGCTGCATGGAAAGTGATTTTTTTCTTTCCTGTTAAAATTCTGGAGAACTCAAAAGTGTTTTTGCTCTGCACTGAAATGAAAACAGGAGGGAGATCTGTCCCATATCAATCAGGTTAGGGCACTCACCAAGCTTTAGCTTTACTGTTACACCCCTAATAGCAGCCGGCCAGAGATGGATCCTGCACTTTATTCACTCCTACAAGTGTCCTGGGTGTGCATATTAACTACTCCAGAGCTGAGTCTCTTTCCAGTCCACCGTAGGTCTCTGATATATTTCCCATGGAGATTTCTTTGAACACTTCTGAAAGAAGCTGAGTTGCACACAGCAGATTTTTAATGAACAGCCCCTGCTCTGAACAACTTACCAAAGAGCTCTGGGGATGGGAGTCTGAGGCTTTTTATTGCATTCTTAAAGGTATTTCCACTTTGAGACATATTTATGTTTCATATGTAGGGTGTACTTTCTGGAGTTCCTTTTCTATCACAAGAACCAGAACAAACTTTCTCAAGAGTTCTAGCAAGCTAGGCATTTACCTAAACATATGAAAAAGTCTGTCTTTAATTTCAGGTTTCTATTAGCTTTCATTGAGAGATACCTCAACTGGATGTACAAAACATAACTGAGAGTTATTGATCTTTGCTGAAATTCAGCCTCTAAATATGTTTAGAAAGACAAACAGGAACAGATTTGGTCAAATTCACAGAAAACAGCACTCATTATGCACCAATTCATTTCACTCTGACGCCAGTGCTCTACTCACCGGACACACTTTCTTTTCTTAAAAAACAATGATTGAATAGAGAGTGCATTTTTTAGCTGGAATGTATTGCTTAGAATTGTTCCTACAATATTTGACATTATTATGTCCTTACTCCTTCTTCAGCTGTTTTGCTGTTTCTCTAGTTCATAACCCTATTATTGCTCCATGCTTAATCCTCCCCTGGACTCTGCTGCTTGATTGTATGGGGGTGTTATCACCACTGATTGACTGGCCCTGTGTTTGATTCCCTCTCTGTGTGGGAGGGGGGTTAAACAGCTGAAAAGAAGGATTAGATGCAGGTTTACAGCTAGTAACTCGGCATTTAGATGACTGACGTCATGGTAATTAGGCATTGGCAAGTTGCATGTAATGCCATTGCATGGTTATCGCAACAATTTAAAATCCAAATGGATTCTCTGCATCCTGTAGTTGTTTGTAACATTTTATGGTGGTTTTTTTACTGAGTTAAAGCTCTCTTTTCCTTCTTGGAAACACGATTTCTGTTGGTTTCTGTCTGCAACTGATTTGGTCCTAGTTGCTACAAAATTCCTCTCCTGGTTTGTTTAATCATGGGCTTCTTTCTTTTTCTTCTTTTCATCATAAATTCTTAGGTATGATATCTGACCTGCTTCCAAGCAAATCACATTACCTGCAAACCAGCTTGACTACCTTTGACGGTAGGCAACTGTCATATTGATTTTCAGTAATGGTTGTTCACACACAAACCTTAACAGCCTGTCGCTTGTGTATCTATTGAACGCTTCTGGTAGCCCCTGTTTCTGTGCATACCCTTGGGTCAATGAACAAACTGCTGCTGTTGACTGTATCCATTTGGCCAGCACCTCTAGGGAACAAAGAAGAATCACAGCTACAGAAACAAAGGTTAGGAATATTCATGAAAAACCCCTAATGAATCCCTGACTTCCTAAGCACCAGTCTGGCAAAGATATGGACTTGTTGGTCTTCACTCATATCATCTTAGTGAGGTTTGTGTTTATGAACTTCTGGTAGAATGGTGTAAAATGCAGTTTGAATTCAACATTTAAGGTTAAAGAAAAGGGAAAAAATACTTCCCAGATTAGATTTTTTACAACACTGATGCACAAAAATTGCAATCATGTTTAGCATATCTACCTAATAATTTTTATTTTCTTTTATAAAAGGGCAGCTCTGTTTCATACCTAGCAGTGAGTTATGAATGTTTCTTTAGTAGTTGGAATAGGATATCTGTGTACATGAAATTTGCCCAAGTACACAGCTACTGGGTACATCTTTCTGGCTACTCCTAAGCATTTTAAAGACAATTGCATTTCTATTATGAGGTTGCCTAAGATATACTGCCAAGGTTTGCAGCTCCATTTATTTGCTTATGGGTTTAAACTTAAACAGGGCAAGTTCAGGTTAGATATAAGGAAGAAGTTCTTTACTATGAGGGTGGTGAAGCACTGGAATGGGTTGCCCAGGGAAGTTATGAATGCTCCATCCCTGGCGGTGTTCAAAGCCACCTTGGGCAGAGCCTTGGGTGACATGGTTTAGTGTGAGGTGTTCCTGCCAATGGCAGGGGGTTTGGAACTAAATGATTTTAAGGTCTTTTCAACCCTAACTATTCTATGATTCTATGATTACGTTTCCACTAAATAATGCCTATATAACATTTTGAAGCCAAATAAAATCCTGCAGTACTTCCAGAAATCTCCCCAGGAAACTTATGAGCCCTTGTCACCCTTCTCTCTTATGTGTCTGGGTCTTTTCCAAGGGTTAATGAGTGTCTTTGTCATTCCATAGACACTTGCAATCTGTATCTTCTGTATGTGCCATTTACAGGAAATAAGAACAGGAAGAGAATAGAAGCAACTGAACAGGCTTCAAGTTAATACCAGCATTTAGTCAAATGTAGCTTAGCAGTGAGTGTGGTGTGCAGCTTTTTCATGAAGGTCTCAGCATTTTCACTCAAGATAGACATCTAATGCTGATGCTCCTCAGCTTAATGTGCTTTACGCTGTTGGTATACTATTGTCCACTGAGAACTGGCTCAGGAAAGCACAGATGGAGCTGAATGACGTAAAAGTGAATGCCAAAATACACAGTTGAAATGTCTTAACATTTATTTAAAGTTATTAAGATCTGAGAGAAGTTCGTGATCAGTTAAACTGGGGTTAAGTTTCTTGTTTTGTTTTTTTCCCCTCTAGAATGAAGTTTTCCTTATTAGCTTTCTCATAGACAGTGAGTGAGTTATGACATAACTTATTTGCTCATGTCTTATCAATAATACTGTGGGGGTACAATGATTTATTACACCATGGGTCCCTTGGGATCCAAGAAACTGAGATTTTATGTCTGCCTCTTGCCTAATCACAAATTGTACCTGTTTCTGCTGCTCAGTTTCTTTTCCTCTGTAAAATGGAGAGAAAGATGCTGCTTGCTTTGTAAGTGGTCTTAAAGTTTCCTGGTAGGTGCTATTGTTGATCTTTATATTTCTGAAGAGCCTAAGTCCCTTTGTTGAAATGAAACCCTTCAAAATTAATGATCTTTAAAATATCTGAGTTCATTATCTACTTGGTTTGTAATTTATGTGTTTTTGACAAGCCTGTGTTACTTCTGTCAACACAAGAACGCTCCCATGTAGCAACTTCATTAATGCATCTAAGAAGCAAGGCACTGCTGTTCTCGCATTCAGTGGCATAAATCTCTTCAGCTTCTCCAAAAGCATCTGTGTATACTTCAGAAGATGATTCTGACATTGTTCTGCATCCTGTGATTGTTATTATGAGAAGTTTCCAGCTGGTCCCTGTCTAGAATATGATATGAATACAGACAGCAGAGTTAGCACTTTTCCCTTTGCATCATTTTTTCTAGTTTCTTGGAAGATAACTCTTTCATAACTTGGTTTTGACCCAAGGATTTTGTTTGATAATGAAATAAAAGGGTTAATCCCCCTGTTAACAGTTTGCATATCCTTAAAAAAATGCTAAACCACTTTTTGTTCTTTTTCTCTTTGGTTTTTTTTTTTTCACTTACGTTTGGGAAGAGGTTGTCTCATGTCCACTATCTAACATAGGATAGGTTTATAGGATGTTAATACCCTTTACATTACATTTCAGCTTGTCAGAGCTTAAATTCTGAGCCAAATTTTGTTAAAAGGAGACCAAAAGAAACAAAAGTAATAGACAGATGAAAATAGATATTCTGTAAAACCTCTTGAGATAATCTGTTCTTTCTAAAAGCAATTTTTTTTAGTTTCTGTATTTCAGATTTTCACTAATAAAGCATAAGACATACATCTCAAAGTCATGGAGCTTAGGCACTCCAGTGAATAATATCTGCAAAATGAAGCTGTTTCAGGAGTGCATTCTTGCTATAAAAGCACAGGGTAGCCTCTGTGGACCCCAAGTGCCTACTACTGTAACTGTTGCTGGTTGGAATCATCTGTTCCAAGTTTGCTTTGTGACCTGTATGAAATGAATTTCGCACCCACCAGCAATTACTGTGCTGACTGCTGTCTCCATTATATAAAGCCATATTTGTACTGTTTTGGGTCACGTTTGACACCTCAGAGGCAATATGTGCATGACAAACTGTTTTAGTACTGCAAGTTTCTTTCCTGCTATATTAATGCACAGTGATGAGCAACGGGAAGTAAGTGTGCATTGCTCTTCCTTATAACCTGCCTGCTCTTAGGATGGCGAAGCATTGGATGCATAATGGTTTTATATATTCTATTAAATTTTACAAGGCCTGCCACTCCCTGTGCAATGACTCACATTTACACCATTAAACCCTTTTCCCCCAAAGACAGCAAAGTTCCTTTCTGTTGGAAATAGTCCCTAATCTGTGCCAGATCTCAGTCTGTGTTTGGGAAATGCTCAAAGGGTGTTTGTTTTCTCTCATGGAAACATTGCCTGGGATTGCTGTAGCAATCTAGTAGCTTGAGGAACATTTTGTGGTATAATCTAATTTACTGGTGCTGATGGAGCCATCTTGTCCTTGCAGCAATGCTGAATAGCAGTGAAATCCCTTTCTGAGCACATCACTGGATAATAATGCACAAAGATGCCCCAGGATTATCCATAAAAAGATTATAATACTTGTATTATCCTGTTTGAGTAACACATGAAAATTTGAGACCTCTTTGTTGCAAAATGTTGACTTCAGATTTTAACTAAAAGTTAAAGGGTGACCAGAGAAGAAAATTAGTGTGCTCATTTTGGCTAGGATAGTTTTCTTCATGGTAGCTTATATGGGGCTATATTTTGGGTTTATATTGAAAACAGTGTTTCATAGCACAGAGATGTTTTTGTTACTGCTGAGCAGTGCTTGCACAGAGCCAAGGTCTTTTTTGCTCCTCACCTCACCAGAGGGGAAGCTAGGGGGGCACAAGGAGTTGGGAAGGCACACAGCTGGTCCAAACCGACCCCAGGGATATTCCACATCGTATGATGCATAAAAACTGTGTGGAAAGGAAACAAAGGGGAGACAGAGTTATGATGTTTGTTTTCCCAAGGAACTGTTATGTGTGATGGAACCCTGCTTCCCTGGAGGTAGCTGAACACCTGCCTGCTGATAGAAGTAGTGAATCATAGAGTCGCAGTATCATAGTTATGGTTGGAAAGGACCTTAAGATCATCCAGTTCCAACCCCCCTGCCATGGGCAGGGACACCTCCCACTAAACCATGCCA
>JAOEHY010022386.1:0-10244 GCA_025447955.1 Psilopsiagon aurifrons
TGAGGCACTGGAATGGGTTGCCCAGGGAAGCTGTGAATGCTCCATCCCTGGTAGTGTTCAAGGCCAGGTTGGACAGATCCTTAGGTGACATGATTTAGTGTGAGGTGTCCCTGCCCATGGCAGAGGGATTGGACCTAGATGATCTTAAGGTCCTTTCCGACCCTAACTATTCTATGATTCTATCATTCTATTCTGGCACTGGGTAAAACCATCAGCTTAGCAAACAGGTGACTGACTTTTGGGTTGTAGGGAATATCTAGGGCCCTTGTGAAACATGTAGCAGCCTGAGCATCATTATTCTAATGCTGTTAACAGCTTTCATACTTCTCAGAAAAGAGTCTTTGAAGATGGTGCTTTATTAGTCACTAAATCCTGGTGGAAGTACCAATTAAACCATTAAAGTCATTAAAACTTTTATTGGATGCATTTAATATGTATCTCCTACATTTCAAGACTGATACCACAAGGAAAAGATTTAGACATTTGATCTTCTTTTCCTCTTTCCTCTTAAAAATAAAAAAAAAAAGCACCACAAGCAACAGCAACAACAAAGCTTGGCTCCCGCTTCAATTTTTAGATATCTCAAATTGGATTGTAAGGAGGAACAGAGAACTAGAAATTGACCTGGATGTCCTGGACCTACTCCAGCCAGCTTTTTTTTGCAGTCATGCAGTATACGTATGTGACATGCAAGAACAAGACAACTGTAAGGCATGTTTATGTGTATTTTTGCACATGTTTGTATTGTAATGCACAAGAAAAGAGTTGATGCATTGCTTTTTGTGCAGAGAAAATGTTGAGCTGCGTATTGCACTGGTCCTGCTTTTTCAGGAACAAAATCTGAATGCTTTTCACAGCCTCTGCATGAAATCCATGCTCACAGGTCCTCACAATTACCAGTGTACCTCACTTTGTTCTTTTGCACACCTTCTCACCTCACATCCTAAGTTTACAATGGTGAAAAAGAGGAAATATAAGTATACAGCTGCAGTAGCAGGACTAGAAATTATTACAAGTTAAATAAGGAAAAAAAGGTTTTTCTCTGTTCCAGTACGTGTGTGATACTCACATGCAGAGAAAAGCAAGAATAGGTAATGTGTTGGAGACTATTTCATTTGGAAAGTGTTTTGTTAGCTTTCAAGTAGGTTATACAGCATGGGATTTGTGGAATTACTTTCACTGTTTCTTTTTCATCCTAGGTAAGAGCAAAGATTTAAACACGATAAAGCATGTATGCTACAGAAGGTAGGTTAGTGGAATTCTGTGATCATAGAAGTTCACCCAACTTTTTCATCTATTAATTTTCAAAGCTTTTCAACAACCATTGCTGGCTTGTAAATTCTTGTTCTCTTGTTATTTACTCCGCCCTGCATGCAGAACCTGCAGTACATGTAAACACTGACATACTAGACTTATTTCTTATCTCAGCTGAATGAATGTCATGCAAGTGATTTTGGTGGAGTCATCTTTGTTCCAGGCCAGTCAGGAATAGAAATCGAGCCTTTCAATCAAGATTATTTGATGAAAAATGCATAATTGAGAAAAGAGGGAATGTACTAACCATCAATTGCTTTCTAATACTTTTGCCTTCCCACTGATTGCAGTGAGAGTGAAGATGAGCGTCTTGTTCAGTTATACTCGTTTCTGAGGTGGGTAGAAGTGGAGCTCTATGTAAGACCCAGCCCAGATATCTCGTCCTGCAAACCTGCATCAGAGTCCTCAGGCACAGAGATTAAATAGAAATGTTTCTATTTTGGTGCTTTATCATAGTTGCCAAGGTTTGAAAACATTAGCCTAATTTTCTCACCTATACTGTAAGAAGATTTTCCTAGGTCTTTTTCTAATTATAAATCCTTTTCTTTTTTAACCCTCTGTATCCCCACGCCATTGTTTGGGTTTTATTTATTTATTTATTTTAAAATATAAATTAACATTTAAACATTCATTTTTGTGGAAAAGCAACTCTAGGATCTATGCATGTTACTTCTTTTTTTGCAGCCATGTTTATTTATTAGCACTAAAATTTGTTAAAAATTATATAAATAATCATCTTTGTGGCATCTTTGCACACAAAGCCCTTTAGAGAGGCAAGAAACTCAATTTTCAAACAAAATTCAGTTTTTCATAATGTCATTGATTTGCACTTCTGTTTAGTGGCCTCTTAGAGGAAGGCTCTGTTTAACTTCAAGCCATGAAACACACATGCTTGAAAATTGCTTTGCAAAATCATAGTCCCTTCAGTAAAATTTTATCTGTATTCAGCACCTGAAATACGACAACTGAATGACTTTCTAAAGACCTGTTTCCAAAGAGCATGTCTTTTGTACCAATACCTAAAAAAATCTATTTCTAACACCAAATCGGTAAGGTTTTTTTTTAATATATTACTCATGAAAGTCCGGCTTCCATGTGAATTCGCAATCTTCATATGGTTTCCTTCACTTTGCACCTGAAAAAGTGCAAGAAATTCGTGTTGTTTACTAAGAGGTGTTGGTAGTGTTGGCACTTCGGAAACACGTGTAAATGTGATTTTTGTCTTAAGGCTCAGTCAAACACAGAAAATGGTTCAGGCATGTCTGAATATATGAAAGTAAGAAGATATTTATTTATATGCTTAATAAAGTGAGGGTGCTTGAAAGAATGGTTTGGTTGCAAGTTGGGAGCAATTCCCTGCAGGTAGAAGATATTTCCACTTCTCTAAGAAAAGATGGAAAAAGTTACCTGCTACAAAGCTGAAGTCCCTGAAGCTCTTGAAAAAGAAACCCCAGAAATGTTTCCAATAAACAGGTTTAGGAAGCTAAAGCTGGTGAAGGACAGGTTTTTTCCCACCAGGGCAGTTTCTTAACCCAGCCAAATTCTAATCTGGGCAGTAGCAGTTTTCCCTGAAATCACTCACCAAGCTGAACAGTGAGCCACCAGGCTAATTTAATACAGTTTTGGTGCATATCCATGAGAGAATTTAATCATTCTTCCAGCACAGAAAGAGAAATACCACCAGCAGTTGCTGGGAGCCAGAGGCTATCTGGCTTTTGGAGTAGCAGGGAGAAGTTAAATAGGCTGGGAGCCGGCTGCAGAAAGAGGGCTCAGTGGCTTGGGTATTGGGATGAAAGGCTCAGAGCTGGAGAGCTGGCATGAGAAACAGTATGTTTCTGGTAAAGGGGGTTATAATAGCCATGAAAGAGCCTTGTGGGTGGCCCATTAAAAAGGAGGGTTACAGCTGTGCCTGAAGGAGGCTGGCAGAAGAGGGTTCCTGGATGTTGAGTCTGCCAGCCTGAGTATGCTTGTAGCAAGGCAATGGACCTGCAGGGAGCTGGCTGGACAAACCATCTCTGCACCCAGCAGGCATTGGGCTGTCTTTAGGCCTGAATGAAGTGTGGTGATTTTACATTGGTTGGTAACCACTTGTATACACAGAATATGAAAAGAATATCCTCAGGAACAAAGGCTGAGAAAGGGTACCCTCATTTCAATAGGATCAGGTGAACACAGTGCATTCCTGAGAAAGGCTTATTTGAACACATCTGTAATCCTCTTGGTACTGAGGTTGCACATCCTCCTTAGACTAACTTTTCTAATTCTTTACTCACCTTAAAATTATACAGTAATTCCAAATTAAAAAAAAAAAAAAAAAAGTAGCATATGAAGCTATTTCCTTGTTGCCCTACCCTCTGTGGACTTGGAATACAAAAGAGAATTATTCTGCTAACAAAAAGAAGAGAAAAAATAAAGAACTGTTACAGGATTGAAAGACTTTTGAAGTCTTTCCTCTTTTGTTTACTTTGTTTCTATGTGGGTTAAATATAATCGTATCTTCCAACCTTTTCTATGGGTTCTGTCTTCTGAAGAGTTTTTTTTGTGGTCTTAGTCTTTGATTGCATCCTTCATAAAATATGATGGCTTAGTTTGATATAGTACTCCAGCGAAGTCCTTACCAATGCTAGATACAGCAGGGCAGCAAACTTCCAGACAACACAAAATGGCACATGCCTTTTTATAAGAGCATGGCATAGTGAATTCTAAGTTAGTCTGTAAAGCTTTCTAACTTATATGTCCTTTCTGTGCTATTGTTGACAATCACTAATGCTGTCTTCTATATTAAATCTCCAAATGCAACATATTGAATTTCACCTTTATTACAATTCACCTTTTTAAAATCAAATTATTTTTCAGACTATCAATCAAGATCATCTTCAGTGAACCTTGCCTTCCATCTTGACCCAGATTTTAAAGAAAGTTCTTTCCTCCAAACTATTAAAATCTACTGAAGAATATTAAGCACAGGACAGAGACCTACAGAACCTAACCTAATAAGTAATGGTTGACAAATAGTTCTGCACCAGATGTATGCTTTTAGCTGTGAACCTGCCCAAACCATCATCTATACAAGACTTTCTTGGGAGGGTGACATGTGGAAAGAGCTCAGAGGCCAAAAGTCAAGATATGTCCTCCTGCTGCCCCTTTTTCTGTATGACATGATTTTCTCTGAAAAAGAAAGGAATTACAGTGAATATGTTTAACTCTTCACAAATCAGCTGTCTTTTTTTTCTTATTATGTGATTTTATTTCAGATACTTTGCAAACTGCTTTCAATAATTTGCTTTTGATTCTTCCCAGCCATCAAAATGTTTTATAATTCCATTCTACTCTTTTCAAAATTAGAAATATCTTTGCTATCAGTTTCCCTTGGCTTCCATAATCTGCAAGAAATTTGCTGCAAGGATGGGGGTTGCTGTAATACCGTAAATCAAGACCTCCTAAATTTGAGAATATCTAAAATATTAAAAGCTTTTTAAGCTTTGGTTCTTACTTCTGCTTTTCATTCCTCTTATTTTAAACATATAGAAAAACTAATTTTTCATGATACTTGAAATAAAAAAGACTTTGAATATCTCAGTCTCTTTTCATCTATTACTTTCTCACCTTCCCTAGTAAGTACTGGGCTTGTTCTTATCTTTTCCTTTCATTTGATTCTAAAGTACAATTGGAAGTTTTTCTTCTTGTCTATATTCTCTTGTTAGCCACCTAGACTGAAGCATTTGATTGTATGCTATCAGTTGATGTTTTAATAATATTTTTAACACTAATAATAAGCTGAACTATCTCAGCCTCCTGGCTCAATTACATCATTACAGCTTGTTCTACTTTAATCCTTCCCCAGAGTCTTTCAACAGATGGGCTTCTGGTTTCTTGGAAGCCATCATATTAGGCATATTAATTTTTGACATATTACACTGCAATATACGTTGTGTTTACTATTAAGTCTATTGCTCAGGTACTTATATGAAGGGCATCTAAGGAACAGAGGATTTGTGTGTCATAAGAAGGCGGACTCATAGATTATGATGATTAATCATCATAAAATCATAAGCATACTAAAAACGTAGATAACAAAATGTATACTGCTTTGCAACTCACTTCTTAAATGGAAGGAGAACTCCAGCTATGTTGAATATCTCTCAGCACACGTTGGGGAATTACTTTCTCTGTAGCTAAAGTAACTTCCTGCAGAGTGAACCAGTTCTCTTTCTCTTCTGTTGAGATTCCCATTCCCATGAGGAAGGAGATTTGAGTGTCTTTTGTATTTTCCTGTGCCCTACGCTGAAGAGAAAGCCTAAGGTCTTGCTAGCATAAAGGAACTGAAGTGAGTAGACAGTGTATGCAACGGTGGCTTCTGGGAATAGTTTCAGGACTTTGTATTTCCTACTTATTTTGTGCTTTTTTTGTCAAAGGGTAAACATTTCAAGCTAAATTATTCAGAAGGGATTTAGGAGGTGTTTTCTTTAAGTTCTGCTGAATACAAATGTGTGGAGAGAAAGAAAAATCAAGCATTCGGCTTTGGTTTTGTGTTTTTGTTCACTGGTTACACTGAGATCTTTCAGGAGAAGGATTGTATAGATGTGTGGGTAATCCAGTTCCCCCTTTTCCTGAGTAGAGTTCTCATAGGAAGCCGCTCCAAACCGCTACTTGAAGAGGGCTATCTCAAGCTTACTAAAGGAGAGAAAAGAAAAATCCTGGCAAATGAAGAGCCACGATAAAATCTGAATTGACTCTACCACCAAGCCCGCTATGCTAGGCACATTTCTTCAGCAAATAGAGGGCACTAAGTACTTTCCAGGAGATGGTATTATGGAAAGTGGTGGCATATTTTAGCACTGCAAACCCAGAATGAGGCCTCAGAATGTACAGTGAATTTGCCTTTCTGGAAAAATATCTTCACATGTAGGTGAAGGGATGTAGCTCCTTAATGTATAAGGCGGAAATTTAAGTAAGAGCCATGTGCTTCTGGATTATCACACTGAGAATACACTGTATGCCTACACTGAACTGCTTGTAATTTAAACAAAACCAGCATCAGTTATTACTGGGACCACGACATGCCCCAGCACACATAGTCTGCATGAAGCCAGAAAAAGCCGTTTGACCCTATACAGTGAAGCCTCCCCTCAAGGCTGCTGAAAATGCCATCTTCCAGACTAGTGCTTCCTGCAGTACATGGGAGCAGATGGCCAGCCAGCACCCCGGGATATGACTAACTGTAAATCAGGGCCTTGACTATGGCTCAAAATTTGTAATATATATGTTTTGAAAATTGTGAGGATACTTCTATGGGAGGTGACTGAGAGCGGAGAAATTGTTTCTGGACATTTCAGAAAGGACAAAAAATTGCACAGTATTGCACTCTCTAGTGATTCTGAGGACTTAAGACTTGGTTATGCTGAGTAACCTGCTGAACCTGTGTGCCTTGGTTAGGTTGAATAAAACCAAATGCTCTTAATAGGGTCACTGTCTCCGTTCAGTGTGCCCACAGTGTAATTTGGATAGTGGAAGAATTATTAACCCCCAGAAAGCTATGTTCCCCATGGCAACCTGTCTCTAGGAGAACAGTGGGCTGCTTCCTTTTACAGTTGGGCCTTTTGGCATTCACCCATGCTAAACATTATTCCTCTTATATGCTATTAGAGATTTGACCTAATTCCATGTGATACAGAAGCATGTGTTTACTTTTAAACATATGAACCCCTATGCTGACTGCAGTACAATTACTCTTTAGCAACTGACCCCAGGACAACAATTCTGTTCCAAAGCAACACACTGTTCCAGGTATTTTTATACTGATATTCTTTCATAGTTCACAAAGTCACAGGTGGCAAGGTGCAGGCACACACAAGAAGTTGTGTGCATACCGGCTTGTCAGACAGGAGGTCTAGGTTTACATCCCTGTCCTCTGTCTCAGCATGATCTGTGATCGTTTAGGGCAGAGTTTTCAAGCTAAGACAGCTATTTCTGAGTAGGTTTCCAGCACGTAACTGTGAGACTTACTTGTTTGAAACCTTCTTGACATTAACTCTATTGAAATAAATTTTGGAACTGCAAGGAAATGCTATTATTCCT
The DNA here is from genome assembly GCA_025447955.1 of Psilopsiagon aurifrons. Lineage (NCBI taxonomy): Eukaryota > Metazoa > Chordata > Aves > Psittaciformes > Psittacidae > Psilopsiagon > Psilopsiagon aurifrons. The sequence continues at coordinate 7,393 of JAOEHY010022386.1, forward strand.
GTGCTTAAAATTAAGTACTTGCTTAAGAACTTCACTTGTCTGAGCTTGTGAATAAGAGTCCTTCAAACTAATCAGAAATGGGAGTGAGCTACTTATGACAGAGTCCCAATGCAAGATGTAGCATTAAAAGATAAGAATGAGTTTGGTGGACAAAAATATATATACAGTCAATTCTCTTTATGAAATATCATTTGTAGATTTTTATCATAGGCTTGAAATGTTGCAGCAACCTTGAAAGAATTTTAGGGATGTCCTTAAGGAAGAAATGCATTCCTAATTTTCATAGAAAGGGAAAGAGGTAAGGAGTGAGGAAGACCCTGCTGCTATACATCACTTTTGATACTTAAAATTCCTCACCAGAAGTCAAGGAGTAATGCGAGACACACAAGCTCTGTTGGAGGAAAGTTAGAAATACATTTTTCTATTTTGTTTTTCCCTTTGCCACTTTGTTTCCAACCCTGATAGGAACTTAAGATCTGCCTTTGCTCGAATAAGCTTGCATTAATTCTCCCCATCATCTTTCCAGTGCCAGAGTTGAGGCCAAGGGAAGCTGACAAATTCAGCTCATGTTCTGTTTGTTGGAGGTAAAGTATGCAAGTGCCAGTCTAGCGCTCCCCTCATGAGATGCGCCCTGACATGGGGCTGAATGCTCTCAGCCAGGCTGGAAGGGTCAGCCGGGGCCTGGGAGTGCCAAGTGCTGTATTGAGAAAGTTGTTTCTGGCAGTCACAGAGAACACCCCTTCTTCCAGGAGCAGGTAACAAAGAGAGACCCCTCACAGCAGACCCCGGGGAAACCTTTCAAACCAGTCCATGGCTCCAAGGGAAAACGCAGCAGCCTTCAGCACAGGGAAGAAGGTTGAAACTGAATTAACCAACAGAAAATGTTGCACCATACTGATCTGTGAGAGTGTGTTTGAAAAAATAATTTACAAACCCTTTCAGCAAAGTTGCTACTACTGTAAAATATTCACTAGAAGGTGTTTCCAACAGAATTAAGAGGCAGCTCCCTTAGTATAATAATATCCAGGGAATTTAGTTCCCTTGACAACCCTTTGACCTGAGATCCCTGCTGTAAAATGCTAGTCTGTTCTACCTGTTCTGAAAGGCACCTAGTAATTTGCTCACTCAGGCAGGCATTTCTACCATGCTGTTGTTTTTATCACTTCAATCCTTAAGGCTTCTCTCTGCACAGTCAGACTCAGGAAAGTCACTGGGGAAATTATTTGGAAGTCTGCTTATAACCAAAACCAGGTTTTGTAGTAGGTTGTTAAACACTAAGAATCAGGCTACCAGGGTATAATCTTTTCATGGAGGTTCTCGATGGAATAACAGAATACGGACCATAAAAATATGTCTTACAAATGCTAAAGTGTATGTTACGTGATACTTGTGTCAGGTCTCAGCTTACTTTGTCCAGACGAGTCCAAGCTAGATGATAGACCCACCTGTACTCAAATCATAGTTCATCAAATTGGATGATGGGATCTGTCATTTGACTGTTACATTTCTTACCTCTTCCCTGCATAATCCTCTCCCATTTATGAACCATTCAGCAGGGGTGGGTGTGTGTGTGTGTGTGTGTGTGTGTGTGTGTGTATTTCTCTGAGGTACAAAATGCCCTATATAAGTCTTTCCCCAAACAAGCATAGGACAGCATGTTTGTGAAATGCCATGTCTTCTCTGTTCCACATGTTAAAAATAAAAAGCTCAACAAAGCTGTTTGTTTAACAAGAGCAATGGGTAAGAAATAAAAGCAAAAAGACAAGCAATATTAAATGTAGAGAGTCATTTGCCTGAAACCTGTGGAATAACCAATTTGTACTTGTATTTCACTATGACGTGCAAACAGCTCTTGGAGTAAATTATGAACATGAATGCCTGTGAAAAAGTATTTACTGCAACTTAAACCCCAAGTTGCTTCTCAGATTTAAAAGGTAAACAACATGTGGAGAGAGTTGTTATTTTTTCCTGCAGAATAGGTGACAATTGAGCTGACATTGTTTTATAACTATTGTTGTTTTATAGCTATTGTTGTTTTATAGCTATTGTTGGATTCTTTTTTAGGTTGATACCGAAACAACAGATGCAAAAGATAAGATCATATTGGAAGAGACTAATACAGGAGTGGGTAGCTTCTCGTATTCCCAGGTCCTTTAAAAAGATTATAGTCCACTCTAATGGGAAACAAAATGTGCAGAAGGAGAGTGTCCTTCATTATAAGGAACCCAAGAGAACTGTCTGGGTATTCAGCACCATGTTAAGACAGTGTTAAAATAGAAACATGCACATTATATTTTCTAAATACAATGGTGTGAAATGTTTTCTCTTGAGATGTTTCAGACCAGATGTCACCAATACTATCAAAAGGAGAGTGTCCTAAAGAGCTTATCTGATATTTTGTGTTTGTAGTCATATACTCTTCTTTTTTTCAATCCTTTCGCTCAATCTAGGCAAAGCATTTAAAATAGAAAATGGCATATGAAAAAGTGCACATTGTGCAATAACATATACAATATCACCATTCTAAATCATGAGGATAAAGGTGGAAACCAGGATGCACAGGGTGTATTGAAAGTAGTTTTAAGTAAAACCTTTCAGAGATATTAATTATTGCCAAACTAAGCAAACCAACCTTATTTGGAGGAAATGGAAAGCAACTGTGGAAAGAACCCTATGCTCTTTGGTAGAAGAAATTCAAGTGCATAACACAGGACTGAAGTGATAGTAATTGCAGCTTGAAATGGGAAGCTGTCCTGGGATCGGCAGTAGCAGTCATTTTTCTCCTTCTTGGTAGCTGGTGTGGAGCTGTGTTGTTTTTTTTTTCCTTTGGACTTTCGGCTTGTGAGCAGTGC
>JAOEHY010022387.1:0-27563 GCA_025447955.1 Psilopsiagon aurifrons
CTCATGGCCCTCCTCTGGACTTGTTCCAACAGTTCCATGTCCTTTTTATGTTGAGGACACCAGAACTGCACACAGTATTCTAAGTGAGGGTCTCATGAGAGCAGAGTAGAGGGATGGGATCACTTCCTCAACCTGCTGGTCACGCTCCTTTAGATGCATCCCAGGATATAGTTGTCTTTCTGGGCTGTGAGTGCACACTGCCAGCTCATGTTCCTTTTTTCATCAGTTAACACCCCCAAGTCCTTCTCCACAGGGCTGCTCTCAATCTCTTCTCTGCCCAACTGCTCAGACCCAGGTGTAGGACCTTGCACTTGGCATGGTTAAACTTCATCGGGTTGGCATCAGCCTACCTCACAAGTGTGTCAAGGTCCCTCTGGATGGCATTCCTTCCCTCCAACATATAAACCAAACCACCAGCTTGGTGTCATCAGAAAACTTGCTGGGGGTGCACTCAATCCCATTGTCCATGTCACCAACAAAGAAGTCGAACAAGTCTTATCCCAAAACCAATCCCTGAAGGACACCACTCGTTCCTGGTGTCCAGCTGGACATTGCGACATTGACCACAACTCTTCGTCTGAGCTCATCCAGCTACTTTTTTATCCACCCAGTGGTCCACCTATCAAATTGATGTCTCTGAAACTTAGAGACAAGGAAGTCATGTGGGACAGTGTCCAGGTAGACGACATCAGCTTTGGACAAGTCCAGGTAGATGACATCAACTGCTCTACCCCTGTCCATTAGTTCCATAGCTCCATCATAGAAGGCCACCAGATTGGTCAGGAAGATAGACTCTAAAAATTCATCTAGCGCAAGAACAGAGGAGAGGTGGTCTGAAGTCAGTCCCCCTGCAATGTCTACAGAGTCTACCATATTCAAAAAGGTAATTTGGTTACTCCAATGAACTGCCTATTACAAACTGCTCTGAGATATTCCAGCAATGCAAAGGGGCTGTATGTGAATATTTCCCAGCACTCATAAGTAGCGAGGTATCTTACAGATCTTGCAGCTGCCACCTTTATCTAAGTAACTGCAGCTGACGCATCCACTCATTCTATGATTTCTTTCACCAGCTAAGCACAGTTTCTGCTTAGACAGAAATGTTTGTAGATAGAAACAGTGCATGACTCTAGGGAGATGAGTCTGCTGCAATCACAACAGGGAAACTTTGCATGAGATTTTTATCTCTCATCTGAATAAAAAACAAAGTTAAAGAGAATCAACATAGACAAAAGCAGTGATGAATCTGAAATACACCATTGTGCATCTTTGTCACTGGTTCTTTTGCATTTCTGTGACAGTACTAAAGTTTTAGTACCTAAAGCATACAATAATACATAAATACACAAACACAAAAACTATCCCCAAAATAATAATAGAAAAAAGTCTAAATCTATCCAAGGAGAAAAAACAGTAACTTTAATAGTAACTTCATCGCTCACCATATTGCAGGACAAGTAATGTCTTTGCAGCCTATTGCATAAATGAAGAACTGGTCATTGAAAAATGTGTTTAGCAGGAGAGAAACAAACATATGAATGAGACACTGATGGGCATCTAACTCTTCCTGTTATTGTCTTAAGGTTGCCTTTAAACAGGCTTATAAGAGAGACAAGAGAGGCATTGCAGAGATCCAAAAGCAAACAGACATAAGCAGTGAAGCCAATGGCCATAAAAAAAGCCCCAAAGGTACAATTATTTTACCCTAGACCACTTCCTCTTCTACTTCCCTTACTGCAAGTGATGCAACTTGCAGCTGAGTCATTTTGTTAACTCTCTATTATTTTTGCCTGTATTCCATCTATTCTTTGATAGCCATTGGTTTTGAAACTGATGTTTGCCAAAGTGAGTTGATTAATAGGTACTTTATACATCTGATATTTCCTCATAAAAAGCTGGTAAACTTATTTCAATTATCATACCACCAACAAGGATGCAATCTGTTCACAATGGTTGTTTACGAATGGCTGCTTTGGGTAATGGCTGTTTTCTTAGCACAGGAAGTGAAATATAATATTATTAAACAGAGATATGCAGAATGGTGTGTCAACTGATCCATCTTCCTGATGTTTATAGGCTTATTTTTTTACGTTTATTTTATTTTATGGAACCAAACATTAAAGTACCACTTATTTGAAAGGATCTAATTTCTTTTATTTTTGTTTTAATGTCCTTGAATATTAACATCCACAAATTCATGTGCAATCAGTGCAGAAAACCTGTGGTAGGTACTCTATTAATTCTATTTAGACAAACATGCTATAATGATAGAGATAATGAACCAAGGAGTTTAAATTTTTTAGGTGAGGTATGAAAGTTTTTACCCACAAAGCTAAAGTTGTCCTGTTTGTTGGTTTTGTTTTAACAAACTGCTTGTATAATGTCATAAAATAAAGCTTGATAATCTCAAAACTTCCCTGAAAATTTGATGTAAGTGGGCAAGTAGGAAGTGCAGTGTAAGACTTTATGGTGGAGGAGAAGACAAGAATATTATAAAGATTTTATGCGTAAGAATAGTTAAAGGTATGCTAGATTAATACCTCAAGTAGTGGCAGAAAGCACTGCAGTATGAATTTTGCCTCTTAGAAATCATTAAAAAACAACTATTTACTTTCAGACATGGGAACAGTTTTCAAACCTATCCATTGCACAAAATAATTATAGGTTTCATTAAATAATATTTTAAATGCTTAATATGTAGGAACATTTTTCTAAACCACCTTCATGTTTTTCTCTTTCCTATACTCAGATATTTAAGTCTATCATATACAGACTTGAATTTATATTCCAGATTAATCTGGGGGAAAATGAGAGAAAACTATAACTGGTACTGAAAATATAATATCTTATAAAATTTTTAGGAATTTTCAAAATTAAAGGTTTTAACAGATGGTATCTCAGAAGAAAGGCAGACATAGGGTTTCCAACAGATAACACATAGATGCTTCTGATGAATGAAAATTTCTTGCTTCTTGCCAATGCAGATGCCGGTACTTCCAAGCCAACCATTTAAGAGAAAATGCTTTCCTTATCTCCTTCCCTCATATCTGGAAGACACAGGCTGATTCTTTTGGTGTTTACCACCACGTATGTTCACCAGCTTAGAATGCAAACCTCGGCTACTAGTACTGATGACTCCTTAGATCAGTTGTCAGTTTTGACCTGCACTGTGAAGCAGCTACAGATCTTTATGGCAAATATGATTGTGGTTCTGCAGCTGTTTAGATACCATCTTCTTTCCCCCTCGCATAATTGTTCTTGCATAATTTAGTTCTTGTTAGGCTTCAGCTGCTCAATAGCAGCTTAATACAGAGGAATAGTTGAGGATTGTTTGTAAGGGCCTACAAATCTGGTTGCCTAATATTAAACACTAGTAGATTTTTTTTTAAATCACTACCTCTAAAATCAAGTTGTTCTAAACATCCTGCTTCACTCTGAATTTTGCCTCTGAAAACCTTAGTTTTAGTTCCAGTTTTCCAAATGACTCTCTGTAAAGTGGCAGTTTTATGAAGTCACATTCACTTAATGCTTACCTGAACCCAAATAACTTCAGCTACTTAAAAATTATGTACCTTTATTTACTGGATAAGGCTGAGCCCTTTTGACTCTGTTTTTAGATACAAAATTAATGAGGTTTTTAGTCTCTACTACATAGACAAAGATGCTGAAAGGGCAAAGAAGGAATGTAAAAGGGTATATCTAAAAACAAGCAATGAGTTGAATGTATTAAATTTATTGAGTAAAACAATTTATTAAAGAAAAATACTAATTAAATTGTTAAAATCTAGTTATAAGTAGTAATTAAAAAGGAAATTGCTATGCAACCAAAAGAGTTTTTGTGATGGACTGCAGAAACGCATTTGTTAAGTATGCTGGTATTTTGCTTTGACCTTTTTTAGTCACACACCTGCCCAGAATGTCTGTAAATGTGTTTTTGGGAAAGATAACATTAAAGATGCCTGCAGGATTAAGCAACAACAACAAAAAAAGCTACTTGAATCAGTTAATGACTTTTATTGCATTTAAAAGGGTAAGTGTAAGGTATTAATTACAAAAAAATAAATATATGTATATAATTATGGATATAATTCATATGCTGATATTCCATCAGCTATAATGGATTGATATCTATCCCAAACATAGGTCCTGATCCTATAAGACACGGGAGCAGTATTTTCATAATGTAGTGTATTACCCAACCCTGTCTTGTCTGGAAGGTCTTAAATAACAATTAAATCTCCTACTGGATTTAGACACCTACACAGCTGTTATTCATAATAACTAGGGGCAACTTTCACTTATCCTGCAATACCTGGAGGGAACTTTCACTTAGCCTGGAATACCTAGGCAAATATGCAGTTTGTTTTTTTCTATAATTTCCATTGTTATGACACATAATATATTTTGTTAGGACACATAAATATTTATTTGAAGAGGCATAAACTGTGCCCATACAGTGATCCCACATATTCCAAACATAATATTAATAATATTAAAATCCCTTGGTCAGCTTTGCGCTGCGCTATGCAAATTGCGGGGGAGATGTCGTTTGCTGGATCTGGCTGTCTTGGACCAGCGGTAATGTCTTTTATTCCTAGAGGCTGGTTTCTAGCTGTATGAGCAACCTGAACTCCATTAATTCTCATTAGTCCTTCATTTAAGTCTCAAATCATTAAATACTTTCTTTTGTCAGTAGAAATTCTTTTCCACTGGTACCTTGACGGGAAAAGGAAAAGAAACCTAAGCTGGATTTCAACAACTGGCCTTTGACCAATGCTGGATCACCACCACCAGCCCACATCCAGAAGGAAAGGGCTTGTTCTCTGTTAAACACTGCTGTTTGTACTGCTGCTTTCTTCCTAGTCTTACTTCTAATTTTCTTAAAGAAAGGGAACATTAGTTCATGTTAACCAAAATGGGCTCCTTTTTTTTTTTTTTTTTTCAGGTAGGAGGTCCTACAGACATTTAGTTTGCCATTTTCTGACTATTTCATATGATTTATTTCATTTCCAGATGTGATTTATGTAATTTATGATTTCCAGATATCAGCTTTTAACACAACTATTCAGTATAAGCCCTAAAGCCTTTTTTCAGCTGGTCCAGCAGAGGAATTAAGAGATCTGGTGCCAAAGTCTATCAATAAGGTGGAGAGCTTCCTAAAAGGACCTCTGGGAGCTTCAGCTGTCATGTCATTCACATTGCAATGAACTGTGAACAGAAATGCATGTAAGCATCTATGCACTTGTATGGAAGGAATCTAAGCGGAAGTGCTACTTAAATATAGGTTTTTTTTTTTTTTTTCCCTTTCTAGACATAACCGTTATTATAAGGATTTAATTGTTTAGTAGTTAACTTGTAAAGATATCACATTTGATTTAATACCACTTTAGCTTGGAATCTTTTGAATGAAATGAAGAATTCATGTTTACTAGATAATATGGAAAAAACTTCCTGGGTAGAAGATGGTTGTCTGAAATCCAGAACTATCCTCTAAAATATTACTGAAGATTCTTACTATATATTAAATACTGTTAAGCATACAGCTCTGTTAAAATACACGCAGAAAGGATAATCCCATGCTAGCCGAAATTGTATCTGTTGTTGTCAAAAAACCCAGGAATATGTATTGTGTTTTTCAAAAGAAGTTATGATAGTGAAAAAGGAAAACTATGGGCTATGAAGTGGCAAAATTGTAAAATACAAGTCTCATATTCCAATATGATAAAAATAAGAAATGTGGGTTGAGGGTAGAAGTAAGACCAAAATTACACTGAGTACAAAAATTTACAGAACAATGAAAAAAATATTTTAGTTCACAAGGATATGAAATTTTCCCTTATTTAAGTGTCCCTGGCTATCTTATGTCAATTGTTTACATTTAAAATTAAGTTTTGCTCAGCATACTTAGTCTGTCCCAAACATTTGAAATGTATCAAAGGTTACATAGATTTAATATTTTTACAAAGTCATATATGCAACCATAAGATCTCAAGCTGCATAACTAAAACATTACAAATTCTTTACCTTTTAATCAAGGTATTAATAACTTAACAAAGTGAGATTCACTTTGTCACCAAAAGATAGACCAGGGATAATTTGGGCCATCACCAGAAGGAGACGGGGGACCTAGCTACCCTGGATTTGGAGAAAGCTAAGGTTCTCATTGACTTCTTTGCCTCAGTCTTCACTGTCACGTGCTTTAGCCACATCACTGAAGTCACAAAAGACAAATGAAGGGACTCGGAGAATGAAGACCTTAAGTGCTTTGCTGGTGAAGATCAGGTTTCAGATCTAAAGAATCTGAACATGTTCAAGCCCAAGGGATGTGATAAAATTCACCTGTGGGTCCTGAGGGAACTGGTGGATGAACTTGCTAAGCCACTGTCCATCATATTTGAAAAATCACGGCAGTCAGGTGAAGTTCCTGATGACTGGAAAAAGGGAAATATAACCCCCATTTTCAAGAAGGGGGAAATGGAAGAACCAGGAAACTACAGTTCAGTCAATCTCACCTCTGCCTGGCAGGATCATGGAGCAGATTCTCCAGGTGGTTGATGAAGGCAACATGGCTTCAGCTAAGGGCAAATAATGTCTGAGCAATTCTCACATCATCTACCCAGATTATGCAAAGTGCTCAAAACTGTCCAACACAACATCCTCATCTCTAAACTGGAGAGGCATAAATTTGATGGATGGCTCACCACCAGTGGATTAAAAAATTGGCTGGTTGATCACACACAGAGAGCTGTGGTCCATGGCTTAATGTCTACGTGGAGACCAATGATGAGTGGTGTCTCCCAGGGGTCAGTGTTGGGACCAATCCTGTTCAACATCTTTGTCAGTGACATAGGGAGTGTGACGTGAGCGTGATCTCAGCAAGTTTGCTGGCAACACCAAACTGTGTGGTGCAGTTGACACTCTGGATGGAAGGGATGTCATTCAGAGGGACCTTGACATGCTTGAGAGGTGGGCTGATGCCAACTTCATGAAGTTCAACAAGGCCAAATGCAAGGTCATACACCCAGGTCAGGGCAATCCCAGGCACAGCTACAAGTTTTGCAGAGAAGAGATTTAGAGCAGCCCTGAGGAGAAGGACTTGGGGCTGCTGGTCAATGAGAAACTGAATATGAGCCAGCTTCAGTGTGCTCTTGCAGCCCAGAAACTGACTGTATCCTGGGATGGAACAAAAAGAGCACGACCAGCATGTCAAAGGAGGTGATCCTGCCCCTCTACTCTTCTCCCATGAGACCTCATGTGGAGTACTGTGTGCGCTTATGGTTTCCTCAACATAAGGACATGGAACTTGTGGGACAAGTTCTGAGGAGGGTCATGAGGATGGTAAGGGGGCTAAAGCACTTCTCACAGGCTAAGAAATTTGAGGCAGTTCATCTCTCAGAAGAGAAAGCTGCATGGAGAACTCATAGCAGCCTTCCAGTATCTGAAGGGGGCCTACAAAGATGATGGAGAGGAACTCTTCATTAGGCACTGTAGTGATAGGACAAGGGGTAATGGGTTCAAACTTAAACAGAGGAAGTTTAGATTGAATATAAGAAAGAAGTTCTTTACTGTGACAGCTGCGGGGCACTAGAACAGGTTTAGCGAAAACATGGCAAATGCTCCATCCCTGGCATTGCTGGAGGCCAGGCTGGACAGAGCCTTCGGTGACACGGTCTAGTGTGAGGCATCACTGCCCAGATAGGGGGCTTGTAACTGAATGATCTTAAGATCCTTTCCAACCCTAACTATCCCATGATTCTATGATTCTACTGTAGCCAGAAATGCAAATTAATGCCAAAATACTTCAAAATTTACTTTTGAAGGATGTCCTAAAAAAGCTACTTCATTTTCACCAATTTCACTGCAACAACTGAACTTCTTGACACTAAAATAAGGCAGAAGGCAGTTAATGAGTATTTCCAATTCTGAAAATGAGAAATATAGACAATAAACGATTTTTATTTATGTGCCCTGATAAACTCAGCTTTATCACAAATCTGTGTAAATGAAGCAGGGTCACAACTATCAGAAGTACCTTCTTATCTCTACTTTGGCTGAAAAAATTATAGAAGTCTGGAAAGACAAAAGTGTGTGTTCTATAGCCCACCTAGGTTACAGCTCCTAAGAACTTCATTTTCATGGGTCTAAGGTCAGACTCAAGACATAAGTTACAGAAAAATGCCAGCATTAATGGAATGATAATGCTTAGAATATGGAATAATTCTTCGCAATTATTTGAAAACTTATAAATGTAGTTCATTCTCTTACACAAATATTTAATCCAACACACCACTGACAGGAAGAATACACAGTAGTTCTCTGTGTAGTGGGATAGCAAAATTTTTTGCCAACTGTAAACCTTTACCATGAACTATCATAGTGAATAACTGCTAAAATACAAATCATAAGAGCATTTTCAAGCTTTAATTCTGTTGACTTTGAGTAATCTAGTTGAATTATCCAGTAACAAAATGAGTTTCTTACCTCAACTTTGTGAATTCCAACTCCTGTTAGAAAAGAAAGGAGAATATTCAGAGAAAGAAGCAGAGAGGAAGACATTGACTTTTCTTTCCAAATATTTCACAGAAAATAGGTCAACAACTTTGCTAAGACAACAAATTACATCAACTAGAAAATTCCCCTTTTATAAACAGGAAGTTTGAGTTTTTTCTGTGTGTATTCTCCAGCTGTAAAGAGTCTTTCCAATTGACACTTAACAATGTCAAGAAGTGAGGCATTCCCATAGGTGGAAATGAGTGTGTTCCAATTTGCAGATGAAGAAAGAAATTTAAAAAAACACAGTAAAATTTCAGTTCAAACATATGTCTAAAAAGTCACTTGCATGAAGTTTTATCCCTGTGCTTAAAACACAAGCATATAATAAAACTAATTAACTTTTTTCAATCAATATATAGTCCTCTAAGTTTTCTTCACAGTCTTCTTGTCCATCAACCTAATCTCCAACTCAACCTCAGTTGCTATGAATTCAAGTATTCTTCTCTACCTTATTATTGCCACTACAGTCTCTGTACGTTAGACATTTTCCAAGCACTGTCAGAATCAGCAAAAGTAGGGAGCAAAGATCAGGAAAGAGAAATTATAAAATATATTTTTTAATGAAATATGCTAGAAATCACAAACAATTTCAAGATATTTCCAAAAGGATTTAAATTTTGTTAGCCCTTGTAGATTTTCTGAGCTATACAGTATATAAACTACAATCTCTACTTTTTCCATAACAAACTTATTCTGTCATGTTTAGGTAATTTGTTGGAAGAGGAATGAGAAAAACTTGCAAGGGCAAGTTTTGGACAGGAAAAAAAATGCATGGAAAGTAGGATTTAAACTGCATGGAAAGTAGGATTTAAACTCTTCTCTCCTTTCTGATGGTCTCAGACACTACCAATAACGGAACATCCACATCCAATTGCATCTTTAAAATCATTATAAAACTTCAGCAACTGGAACACTTGATCTGATATATTTTTAGTGGAATTGAGAAAATAAAGAGAAAGGAATTGCCTAATAGGTAGGTGCCGCTATTAGAAAGTGACCAGATAAAATATCTACACAGGACAAAAATAAGTATCATCTGTATTTATATATGCTCATCTATAATTTATTTATTTGTTTATTTTAAATTTGTAATCATTCAGCAGCTGATAGTTAACAACCTGTTCAAAGATATGCTTTGGACTGTGATCTGCAGCACATGGTCATCATTTTACTTCCTTTAAGACATTGCACTGCAGAAAGTCTTCTGAAGTTTCAGTGTTCTTCAGAAAGATACTTCATATTTACATTTAAATAAACTAGATATATCTTCCATTATCAAGAAGATTAAAGATAATCTTCTTTTCTGTTAACACTTCTGCAGGACAACAATAAAAAAAAAAAAAAAAAACGAACAAACCTTCCTTTGTATCTTCTTGCTGACTCACTCTAACTAGAGTTCCACTTATGTGAGAAAAATTCTTGTTGTGAATTCAGGTTAGTTAGCTGAATTTTTTTTAACTGTGTTCTTTTGACTGAGTGGTGTTTGTTTAGCATAAGTAATGGCTTAGAAGGAAGCTGAAGCACTGGGGCTTTAGGCACAGCTAAATCCCACCTAGGTAAAGCTGAACTTAATTTACAGACTGTAGTTTGTTATGTAAACCAAGGCCTTGAAACCAGTGCAGATTAAAAGATAAAGGAGCTGCATCCTTTAGAAAGGAGCAAAAACTAGAGAGGTAGAAATTTATGGCCTGCCTCCAGACAACAAAAGAACCCAGTGATGAATGAGGAGAACCCAGATCAAAATTGCTCATTGGACCAAGAGGCTCTTAGAAGGCACATGAACAGTGTGTGATGACTGTGGACATAGAATGTAAAGGGCATAAAACCCCATCGATTTCTTTGTTCTGGGACCCTCCCCGGAGGCACCCAGATTGAGCTGCTCCTATTTCTTTGCCACTCAATTATTAGATTATTTATCTAAGAATTAGATTCCTGACACTATGCTGTGGGAAATCTAGGGCAGAGATTTTTCTTTACACTTCTCAAAAGCCTAAGAAAACGAGCAAGTTTCCATTTTTGATGAAACTTGGACGAATCTTGTAATATTCAAAACTGAATCTTGAAGCTTTTATTTAAATTATTATTTAGATGTGATATCATGTTTCCTCCCTAATAACAGCTGTCCAGATTATTTTACTGATTCTTTAGGATACTTATGCATTTACTTAAATTTTCTGGAAATACATCTCATACGTATATTATGCCATCTCATACATCAACATTCCATGTTGATGGAGCATAGTAGGAACATTGTGTAGACTATCATTCAGCAAGGAGTCTGGATACAACAGAGGTAAAAACAATTTAGAAGAAATTGCCACCAAAAAAGGAAAGAGATCTTCTTTGATAGATATGTCCTGTCTCCTGACCTCGTTAACCCCTGTGTAACAAAAGAATGACAGGATTGCAAAAGCATTGCTGATAAAGGGGAAAACATTAACACTGCCCTCCCCCCAAACTAAAGACAATACTACACCTTGGTAGTGTGGCCTATAATAAAGAAGTTAGTAGTGGGCTGTTCTTCACAGTGACACTTAAAAGATGTCATGCTAGATACTGTAGAAAGGTAGGATAATTATCTGTGTGTTGTTACACAGTGAGAATTACAGTCACTGAGCTTTCAAGTAAAGAGTCAAGTACCACATTCAAAAGATTTTTCCTGTTACATAAACACCATGCTACCTTGAATGAAGAGAAACTCTCCACAAGTCAGTGTTCTTACCCTCTCCCTTCTTTGTTCAGTGCCTATTTTAGTCCCTCGTTTCCTGCACACCTGGCCTTACACCTGGGTTGTATTTTTTTTATGTTTAGCCCTAATTCATGCATAGTCTGATCAGTCAGTCAGAAAAGTACAGAGAGAAAATCACTGATAGAAAAGCACAGAATAAGGCTTAATTTCAAGGGAACGCTTGTTTCTTTGAATTTCTCTTACACAGAGTGGGTATCTGCTCTCTAGTATTGTGTCATGCTAGCTATTCACAGAACTTTTGTTCTGGTTCAGTAAGTTAGTGAAATAACTTAAGAAGCAAATGTGCTTTTCAAAGTCTTTCCAGGCACAATTTTGATACCATACTTGCCCTATTATTGGAATATTGACTGTCAGATCTTCATTACTTACATGATTGGATTAAGATTTTGGACGATTTTTTTTTAAAAAATAAGATTGAAATTATATGGGGCTTTAATTTTTTTAGATAATGAGGCCTTGGATGATCTCACCTTGCATGCTTCTGCCTTCACTTCAATATTTGGATCACAAAACTCTGCTTTGGTTAATGGAGTTTGGAGTTATGAAACAATATAAATCCTGTGATTAACTGAGGAGCTATAAAAACCTTAGGCTACTGGTTCTGCACCATTGTCTTGAATCATATTTGACTTCAGTTTTGTACTTCCAGTTTGCTTTCCTGACTTTATGTGTTCATAGTATATACGCTCTTCTTGACCCTTAATTATCACAGTTCCAGTGAAACTTAAAAAATTGATGTCTTTAGCCATTTCCTCTCTACACAAGAAATAAATTCACTGGGATAATTGCTACATCATTATTTCTCTTCATGTAATGATAATTAGGTTTTACAAGTAATTGCAGCTCCCTTTTGTTGCAATTTCTTCTTGGCTGGTGCCATTCTTTCATTACTAAATATATTTTTAATTATTTTTCTGTCTTTTTCTTCTTTATTCAGAAATACATTTCAGTATTTCTGAGTACTGAGTTGGGGAGAGATTGGACTGCAGGGTTTAACATTTTATTCCGGGATTTTTTTGAGGAGTTAAGCAATCTAGACATTTTTGTATTACCCAAATCATCATATCCAGCCATGGAGACAACCAATATGACAATGCAGTGAATTTAAATCAAGTTTCATGTTGTGTTTTTTTTTATTTGGATGGGAGTTGTTAAAGAGGTAGTGCAACACAAGACATGGAATATATAGGGAGATTTTAGAATATAGTGCTAAAAATATAAGCGCTAGATACTGTATGTTGCAAGTTACATATTTTTAGTTAGTATTTCTTGCATCAGACCACTTTAATCACAGATCCTAATGGACAGATGAAATACCATACAACAAATATTAGTATAATGTCAGTTTCATACTTAATGGTAGTATGCTAGCTGAACTGTGTTATTTCATTCAAGCAACTGGTAGTTATGCTTGGCTCATCCTATCACTTATGAATCTACTTTTCTTTACAGAAAACATTGTTATAGGTTGTCTTGTCTAGCCTTTCTTACTTCATTGGACTAATGTGCTGGGTTCAGCAGTAGCAGTCATTTTTCTCCTTCTTGGTAGCTGGTGCAGTACTGTGTTTTTGACTTTCGGCCTGGGAACAGTGCTGATAACACCAATGTTTTTAGTTATGGCTTAGTGTTGTTTGGTCTGGCCAAGGACTTTCTGAGCCTCATGCTCTGCCAGGGAGGAGGGGGAGCCGGGAGGAAGCAGAGAAAGGACACCTGACCCAAACTGACTAAAGAGGTATTCCATACCATAGCACGTCATGCCTGGGATGTAGAAACGGAGAGCAGAGACCCAGAAGGGTGGTTGGGGGTGCACTGGCTTGGTCGGGCTGGGTATATGTGGTGAGCTGTTGCATTCTCTTCCCTTGTAATTCTCTTGTCATTATTATTACTATGGTAGTAGTAGTGGTTTGTGTTATACCTCAGTTACTAAACTGTTCTTATCTCAACCTGTGGGAGTTGCATTCTTCTGATTCTCCATGTAGCAAACTGCGTGGCTGATGTATGGCCTAAACCACAACACCAACAAAATTCACCCTGAAAAAAATTAGCACTTTACATTGTCTATCTAATTTTTAACTCCCATTTACAAATATATATGTAAACATCATTAGCATAAATAAATAAAGTTTGAAGTCTGCAATATTGCTGAGATGTTAGAAGGAATGAGCCATCACCATGTGGTTAATTAATTTAAAATTAATAATTTCTGGTTGTTTTATCTTTGCTTTTATGTTTTCTATTCATCTGTAAGTATTACTGGGAAAGTTCAGTTTGGTAGCTTTGGATAACTAAAAGAATTTCTTGGGCAGTCTGACCTCTTTATAATAAAGGAGACTTTTATAATCAGTAATCAAAAAAGTGAGCCATAATCCCAATGGTTTTGGTAGTATTAACCTGCTCTTTTAATGTTTAAAATATGAGATATAAATAACTCCTACATTTGGAGAACTGCCAGTATATGAATTAGAATATCTAGGTCACTGCCTGTTTAAAAGATTATTATCTTCCAACTAGTGTAAAGCCTTAAGCAGACTTTTTAGATACCAGAGAAACTATGCTGAGACATTTTTGTAATACCGTATGTATATATGTTTGGCTTCAGAAAAACAACAGAAAAAAGAAAATCGTAAGGAATGTTTCCAGTAAAAAAGTATAATGTTCATCCATCAATAATCCATTAAAATGTAGTTTGATTTGTTTTCTTTTTTCCAGATATTTATGTCCCTTTAGTAAATTTAGTAAAATTATTCATTTTATCGGAGTTTTACTTACACAGTTGCAGGTTTTCTTTTTACACTCTGAAAATGGCATGACAATTTAACAGTTCTGCTTCTAAGTCAGTATTTTAAATCTTCATAAAAACTTGCACAACAGAAATATTTGGGATTAAAAGTTTACTCAGTTCAGTTAGTGAAATTGAAGACTCTCAGGAACTGAAATGTTCCTGCTTTCCTTCTTGGTGTTTGTAGCAAAGTTCATGTCTGTAAAATTCTAACTCATGCCTTCTACTTTTTTCAAGCTATGGCAAAGTAAAAAAGAACAGAAAAGGAAAAAAATTGTGATAAAGATGCATTCACACCTTTACTTCTCTACAGTGAATAACTGTGGCCACCGGTATGAAAAAGATGCTAAAGCTAAATAAGAAACAGCTAGGTGCTGAAGAGGGTTACTAAGCTGGTCAGAATTGCTCACGGCCTGCCTTAGAAGAAGATAATACCCAGCATGCTTAATATATGAAAGAAAAACTACTAGGAAACAACATAGCTCCATACAGATTCATCAAGAGGGTAAATAATAGGAGGCAGAGATATCATTGAACATCATGGGCTTTATATGAAAGAATGGATAAAAACTACCAGGACTAAATTTCTTCTAATAAGTGCAATCCTCTGAGAATGGACAATCTCGAATAGCCAGTGTAGATGTCTGGAATTTAGCTGGAACAAAACAGTAAGTATAGGCTGTTTTAAAATTACAATCTTATCACAGATTTAAACTACCTGTTACCTTTCCTGTGCAAATGTATAAATACCTTACTATACATTGTATCCCAGTAAAGTCAACATAATTTGAAATAAATTAAAATAAAGCTAAAATAAATATTAGAAAACATTTACTTTTTCTGCTATTCACTGCCCTCATCATCAAATAAATCAATCAAGAACAGAGATGATACATAATTTTTTTAGAAAACACTAATCTTTCCAGAGACTTGAATGTTTCTTGCATCAAATTTTTACAAAAACAAGTAGAAGTTTCATTTTAAGAAAGCTTTTATTTTTTTTACTAAAACTGCTTGTCATAACTACATATGCATTTATTTATAAAAAAAATGCAGAATTATAACTAGATACACATGCTTCCATAAACAAGAGAGGATGTTGTCAGTTACATGTGTACAGATCAGTCATCTAAAATCAACACAAATTTATGAAGAAAATCCTTTAAAAAGGCTATAGAAAAAGCTTGTGATGGGAAAATAAAGAGGAAGCACAGTGGAAAATATTGCAGTTTGATACTCCTTAAAAAGAGTAAAATGATATGAGTTACATGAGTACTCATGATACTCCTTAAAAAGAGTAAAATTATATGAGTTACATGATATGATTAAAGACCCACTCATGCTCTGCCTCAAAAAAAAATCCTGCTTTTCAGCTGGAGTTAACATTTTAATGATCAGACTTTATATTCTATTTACATTTACATAGGATTAGAATAATAAATGGAGGTGGACAAGTTAGCCTGACTTTGTTGTTACTGTGTCCTTCCTATTAAATATTTCCTTTGTAGTTACCCTTACTGTATACTACCACAGTGCAATATTTTATTATGATAATGTAACTGTATATGGTTTTGCAAAAGTAAGCAGAACTTACCTTTAATATGTTTTTTTTCTCACAGTAAAAGCACATAAGCACATATGGCCAGATACCAACCCTAGATGAAACAACAGCTGATGTACTAGAATATCTCAACGAATGAGATATTGGCAAAATACCAAAAAGAGAAAAAAAAAAAAAAAAATTGGAAGGCAAAATATCAAAGAGAGAGAAATGGCCTTGCTGTCATAGTGTGACAGTAAGCTGAAAATATTTTTGCATATCTGCAAAGACATCTGAAATGTGTATAATTGGAAAAATAAAATATTACTGTTTTATCTTTATTTCACTTTTTTAGCAGTATAATATTGTTGGTATCCCTTATTGGGATTCATACAGCTCAGAATATTTAATAAAATTCTAAGGAAAAAAAATGTTTTGTGGTTTGTGAAAGTAATTATCACCTATTGTGTGTTCATGATGGAAAGAAAAGTTTAATACAAAACAGTTGCTTAACAAAGTAGTCTTGCCTAAAGGAGGGTGAAATTGTGATTTATAAAGTCAATATATTCCAAAGAATGACAGAAATCTAGTTTTAAAAAAAATTTGGAAACTTCCTTATGCATTGTAGTAAGTTCATACATCATATAGCATACCCCAATTTTTACCTTGCCCAGTTTCAAATACATATATTAAACATAAAATTGCAAAACATCATATATTATATTTTAGTTGTAAGGACTGTAGGACTGGCTCTCACACAGAAAAGCAAAAAATTTCAATGAATGAACTCTAAAGACAGCTTTAAATATGCATGCATCACATACACAACTCAGAAGAAAAACAATCACACTGTCTTTCCGCAGTCCTGTCCAACCTATACATTGTCATTTAAAACTTTCTAGCCATGTATAAATTCTGGATAAAATTATGCAAAATTATGGATGAATGTTGCTCATAGGTGAAATCTTGAATAATTAAAATATTACCATTTTGAAATACCTAGTTTATTAATGTTTTTAAAGACTGTGGAAGCTTTTGGTTTTTGGTTTGAAATTTTACACAAAATTTGCATATAATCATTCTTTGGAAGTTCAGGATAGAATATAAATTAGATCAACTTTGGCAGTCGCTCTGATTATTTTGTAGTAATATAGTGTCATACACTTGGTAAGGCATTTCAGGTAAATATTCCTGTTAAAGAATTACTTGACATGAAAACAAAACAAACAAACTAAGGCAATTTTTTTCAGCAAATAGAGCACAAAGGACTCCCTTTAAAAAAATTATTTGTGGCAATAGTTTTCAGTTTTGTACTATAAAATAGAGCTTTTAGAAGCCCTTCAACTATTTTAGATACCAATACCATTTTACTGAGGGCTACGTACTAGTGTATTTCTTGCCTATAATACTGTAGAAGTGCAAAGAACACATCTTTAAAAAAATAGTAAGAACTAAGACACTGTCTAGTACTTATTAATAATTCCCTTCCTATATTTTTAAAAGATATGAACTCAATGACTGCTACTCCAAAAAATATAGAATTAATCAGAAGAGGAGAGGAAGCATAGAAGGGCAGTCAAAGCATATAGGAATATATTCTTTGTGTGGGAATGAAATGAAATAATAAAAAAGAAATTGAGAATAGGAAATTTGTATTTCTCAAGATTTGGGTAAGTAGTAGGTAATGCTCTGTTTTTACTTTGCAAATGCACATAATTTTTTACAAATTTTTGTTGTAGACTGGTAATAGATATCAAGGATAGAAATAGTATAAGAAAAATATATTTAGTTTTGCCCACCTTGATTACAAATGGGCTCCAAATGGATCACAGATACGCTTAACTGGAGAAAAAATTGTCAAGATCTAAGCTCAGCAAGACTCATCTATCTCCATAAATGCAGAGAGGTTTTTACAGTATAGCCTGGAAGTGAAAAAAAAACCCACAAACATGCAGAAATATTTTCTAGCTTTTAACTCATTTCTGTTGGCATGACATAACGTCACACATCAATAGTAAAAATATTACCCAATAAAAGAGAGATTTTACCACAACACTCGACCTAATGTCAATTAAAACAAACAGGAAGTTTTCTTCAGTGACTTCAATGACCATTTGATTGGGTACACAAACATTCACAAACTGCTTATATTTTACAATTTTGACAAAGTGTTCCTTTGTCCCTTATTTTTGACACTGTGAGACTTAGTTGCAATTGCCATTACAAAGGATAAGTTAACTCATAGGCTGAAGTGATAGCACAGGCCCAGCAAGCACAACCAAATCATTCTTCCTAGACATCCTGTCTGCAGATCAAATATGAAACTGTAAACTTAAGGTGTCCTATGCTTAACAGTATTATGAGTAAATAGAACAGAAAATATGTGTCTCTCTAAAGTTTTTAATTCATTTCAAAAGAAGCTGACTAGTGTCCTAAGGGAAAAAAAAAAAAAAACAAAAAACAAAACCGCACTACTTTTCCATATTTGTGATTTGTTACTAATTTTTTTATAGTCATAACACTAGAGTGGACACATTCTTAGTTTTGATCATCCATAGCAAGCAGGGTGAGGATTTCAGAAGAAGACTACTTCATCTAAGCCTAGATGAATTATGGCTACTTAAAAGCATGCTGCATGGTTACAGATGTTTTATGGCTTCTTGTAGTCCAGGAAAGAGAGCTAGAGCACCAAAGTTTTAAAATAAACACAAAATCCAGAAGATCTGGTGGAGTGAAGACTTTGGTATTGAAATGTTTGGGATTATTTTAAAAGTATGAGGTAAATCAGAATATTGCAGGCAAATCCAATTGCCCTTCAAGGATACTTCAGCTCATGGCATTTATGCTGACTGCCGTACAAAAATTTTACCATTGAATTTGCTGAGGTCAAGTTTTCACTACAAGCTTATACAGTATGGTAATACTTTAGACTAAGAATTACAATGTTAAGAAAGTGTGTTATAACACTAAAAATACCTTAGTGACATGATGCATCTCTGAGATTATAGAGGTACTATGTGATATGGAAATCTTGCTGCTAATGGTGAAGTCTGCATGTGCTTCTGGTTATTACTACCTCCCCTGTCCCCCTTATCTCTTTTTGATTATGAATGAAAAATATACTTGGAGCACATGAAACTAATCACCTAGTTGTTGAATTTCAGAAAGGAAACTGTTATTTTGCATACTAATGAAAGACCAGGTTTATAAATTTCTGGTGAAGCAGCAATTTTTACGCTGTTATTGTTTACCCGTCTTTGTGGCCATTATCCTTTCAGAAAAGTTCAGTACAACATATGAACACAGTGTCAGAATAGAATAGAATAGAATAGAATGGAATGGAATGGAATGGAATGGAATGGAATGGAATGGAATGGAATGGAATAGAGGAGAATAGAATGGAATAGAGGAGAATAGAACATCTGGTGAGGATTTTCATAATCAATCACGCCACATTACAAGAGTTAAAAAGCAAGTTTTTTCTCTTATTTTTGTTTGGGTTTTTTTGTTGTTTTTTGGTTTTTGTTTTTTGTTTTGATTTGCTTTTTTGAGAAAATCTTGCAAGATACTTCCAAGCATATTAACTAAACCAGCAGGTCTAAAGGAACAATCATATGGTATAACTTCAGCTTTGGAAGGACTGTTCCTTTTTTTAATTTTCTTTTCTTTCGCTAGTGTTTCTGCCGGTCTATAAACAAGGACAGAAAACACACCTTGGGATATACAGTGCTTTTTATCCAGAACGGTGAAAGTTTATTATGTAGTTCAGTTTAATGACTGGTATATGCAGACTGTTTTCTTTTCTCAAGGTGAATTAGTATAATTCCCGCACATGTAAGCTGTTGTACTGGATGAGCTGTAAACATAAAAACTGAAAAGGTTGGCTCTGCCTCAGGGCCATTACAATAGTGTAAAAGAAAAAAGAATGTGTGTGGCCAGATGAAGGATTTACGAGTGTCAGAATAACAATACTGATAAATGCTGTCATACAGAAATGATAGGGCAGTAACTTCTGTCTGCTTCTTTTTTAGGCAGAGTGACAAAAGAAAGTTTTCTATCACTGTATTATTTTTCATATTAGTAATAATGCACTTTATATTCTGCTAATTATTATTACCTTCATATTGCAAATGATGCTTACCAGGAACAATTTATTCCGCATGGAAACATGGGCAATGCTGTGACAAACGATGATAATCAAAAGATAGTTTAAATTTGCATTTTACACAAAATTTAGGGCAAGGAATTAAAGACAATACTGCCTTATCAAAACCAGGAAAGTACTTTATCTAGGCTGTAATTATTACAGCTAGAATTTGGCCAGATTACTGAGGTTATTTCTTCTGTGTTTTAAAATGTCCAGCCAAATGAATAGGAGTTGTTAATTGCCACAAAACTTCTTCAGAAAAAAGTAACAAGGTGAAAAATCTTTTGTCACGGAGCTGGGACAGGTTCAAGTGAAACCCTTCTATCACAAAGGTGAGACTTGTTTTGGTGGTCCTGTACCTCATGGTTCAGAATCAGCTGGCATGCTAATTCATAAATATCCTTCACAGCAGCAACAATTTCAAATGTTCCTTCAGCTTCTCAGAAGCTAACTGCCTTGAACTGACATGTTCTAGTTGAACATATACTTTATTTATTTCACATTACACAAAACGTTTTCTTTTTCTTTTTTTTTTTTTCTTTTTTTTTTTTGTGAGAATTTAATTTCAGCATGCAGGAAAGTGAGGCAGAAAATAAATAGACACCATTTTTCTTCATATTCATTTTTTTCATATGAACCCCATAAGTAAGATGTTCATAAACATCTGATAGCATTTATTAATTATGCTGGGATTCTTTTGCAATAAATAAGTTGTCTGCATTGAAAATTCTATAATAATACTGTTGTTTTATAAAGGGATTATTTTTTTATATTATATATTAAAAATCCACAAGCTTAATAGCACTGAATTTCAAGAAAGAAATATGGTTTTCCTAATCACAAATCTTCTGAAAACACTCTTCAGTAAAACTGATTGCCATTTTCAGAAGCACTATTTTTTTCTTTTAAACACAATGTAATCTTGGATAGCTTTATTACTCCTACTTTATAATGGCAAATTTAAATATTGAGAATTTTGATCCAGCCTCATATTATTTTGGTCCTTCCTTGTGGGTCATGTCCCCTCTGTCTCATGGTGATTCCTTTTCTCTAGTTGAAGATTCTTGAGAAGAGTGGACT
The DNA here is from genome assembly GCA_025447955.1 of Psilopsiagon aurifrons. Classification (NCBI taxonomy): domain Eukaryota; kingdom Metazoa; phylum Chordata; class Aves; order Psittaciformes; family Psittacidae; genus Psilopsiagon; species Psilopsiagon aurifrons. The sequence continues at coordinate 20,849 of JAOEHY010022387.1, forward strand.
AACAAATCACTAAGGGCAGAGACTGCTTCTAAGCTGCTTATTTCTGGTCTTACCTAAATAGCGAGAGAAAAACCTCAGTATTTTTTTTACTGAGGGTATGAGTGACCTATTTAACGTAGACTGCATATGTATTGGCAATCTTACTTTAAGCTACATATAGATTCTTAAACTCATACATGATTTGTTCCTGCCTCTCCCATTGTTCAGTTCTTGGAACCTCCTGGAATACCTACAGTTTTTCATGAACACACATGTTTTCTTAAGTTACAGTGCAGAGATACGCACCTCTCACATGGTTATGTACTGGAATCCCTTTGTATAGATTACCAAAACTCATGTTAGGAAGTTTATAATAAATTTGTTACATGGAAACATACATAGGAAGTTACATAAATTCGGATCTTCCTGTGTACACTTGGCTTTTGGGTGGAAATCTGTTCTTAAGTTTCTAATATTTAAGGACACAGCACTGCAAATCTAAAACCAAGACATCCTTTGCAATGTGGAAGGTGCAATTCAAGTCTCTGGAGGCCTCCAAGGTAAATCTTAAGTTGTGGAGTTGGGAAAAAAGAAGACTCTCCAAAGCTCTCAAAATCTAGCCTTACAAAACTCTGATGCAGTGTTTGGAAAGGTACTCGCATTCAGGGACAAATCATTGGACAAAACACAGGTCTTCATTTTTATCTTGATTCACAGAAAGACAATCTTAAAGAACATTGTATACATCTGCATGCATATACATCATAAATTTTATGTTAAAAAACACATTTCATTGGACCTTCTGGAAACTTTGAAGATATGTAGCTCTAGAAAACTTAAAATGAAATTGAGAAAGAAAGGTAATTTAATATGTTTCAATTCCAGAAAAACATGGGCATCAAAGGTACTAATAAACTGTTTCTTTGAATATTTAGACTTGTGATTGAAGAAAGCAGAAATGAAGGCTGTCCAGAAAGTGTGGGTTTGGGGAAAATCAGAAGACATATTGAAATTTTAGGGTAGTCACTGCAGTGATTCCTGCACTCAAGACATCAAAATTCTTACAATGAATACAGAGCCTGTTCCTTCCCACAGGGTTCTGTTTCTGAAATGAAACTTTAGCCAATCAACAGATTAGTAAGGTTTTCTGAAAGTAAGTGTATAAAGTTAGGAATTTAAATCAATGCTGAAAGAGCTATAAAACCATAGAGGGGAAAATATTCAAATAGGAAATTAATTTTGAAAAATACATTCCCAAAAGGTTAAAAGCTTTGAAGAAACTAGCTAAAATTTTCTTTATGAATGAATATAGATATATTTCAGAAAAAACAGCAGATTCTCTAACAGTTCTGTATATGCTGTCAGGGACATTCATGAACAGTTGCTGTTTAGTCCTCAGTGCCGATTAATAACTGGCCATCACCAACACACCCTTGCTGTTGCCTAAAAATCCTGGTTTTCTATAAATATTTATCACTAATATTGAAGAAATTCAGTCCCAGATAAAAAAACCAAACCAAACCAAACCAAAACAAAACAAAAGGCCCCAAAAAACAATCACAGCTTACATGAATCCATAGTGAATCAAGATATTTTCATTATTTGGCTGGCAACATTTTGCCTGAATGGCTTCAGAAGAGGAAACACAGAGTTTGTTGAATACTTGGGGAATCACTTGGCTCTGGGAAAAAAATACTCATCCACAGTGAATGAAAGATAGATGCAAACAACTCAAAATGCAAATAGCAAGAATGCATATTAAATCTGCCTGTAGCAGCCTTACTACTTCTGATACTTCTTTGGAATACACTCCATATTTGCCCTTTATAACTGAAAAAATCAAACCCCAACAAACCTCCAAAGACAGAGGCTTGTTTATCAGAAGTAATTTGACTATTTTTCCTGATTTGCATTCCCATTATTAAAAGAGGGAAAGGAGTTTATATACTGGAAAGAATGGAAGACATTTTAGAGTAAAAAACACAGTCTTTTGGACTGATTTTATGAAAAATGCTATGAAAAAAATTGTGCAGAACAATTAGCTATAAATCAGAACACAACCAGATTGTGTTAGAAGAACAGATGATGCAATTGGCTTTGCATTTCTGGGGTCTTAGATTTAGTATCCTAAATCATAAGTATAGATGAGTTATTTAGGCAGATTCTAGCATTCATCTGTTTTGCCCAAAGTTCATCTGGAGCTATTTAAACCTAAGTGTTGAGAAAAAGTATGAGAGTCTGACATTAATAATCACATGCAATTATTTATGAGACACTAGCAAACACTTGAAATCCTGGAATTAATTGTAAATTAGTCAGTCTTCCAATTGTTTTAAAAGTTCAGTCGTGGGTGTATAACTTTTATGTTTTGGGCATTGTGGCATTAGAATCATAGAATCATAGAATAGTTAGGGTTGGAAAGGACCTTAAGATCAAAAGGTTCCAACTCCCCTGCCATGGGCAGGAACACCTCCCACTAAACCAAGTCAGCAAAGGCTCTGTCCAGCCTGGCCTTGGACTCCACCAGGAATGGAGCATTCACAGCTTCCCGGGGCAATATTAAAAATACTACCCCCCCAGCCTACAAAGCTTCTAGCCTTCTGTTGAAGGTATGTTTAAAGATGAAATAAGATGCATCTGATATATTGAGTTTTGATTAAAGCCTGAAATACTGTCACAATATGGCCATTTTTAGTTTCTGTTATGCATTGTTTACCTTAATTTGCACTAGCCTTGCTCCATATTAACTAGGAACAGATACATATTTTTAGTGAGACAACTGTTAGAACTGTATCATTACTGCAAAATAACACATTTTCAAACTTTTTAAAGCAGCATTTATTGCATTCAGTTGTGATACTGGATGTTTACAAATATTCTACTGAAGTGTTATTTGCATATTTATGATTTAGGATATCTGGGAGTTGTTTTCACTGATCTTACTGTTAGATACCCCAAGTAAGGCCTCCCTATTGAGAAATAATTATAGCAACTGAGATAAAATGTGAAGTCACTGTCTTAAAAATATTCTATCGCATTTGCAGATTCTGCATGTTGTGCTTTTCTGAGATCTGTAACAGAAAAATAGAGTTTATGGTCTAGCCCAGAGTATGTAAACCACATTAACATTCAGGAGAAATATCTTCTTTTTCAAATTTAGAAAACAGCACTTTTGAACTGATTGCTTAATTACTTCATCCACCCACAAATGATGATGCCTCTCTTCAATACAGCTGGTCACAAATGCAATGCAAACCAGCCGTTCCTATGGAACTCCAAGATAAAAGCTATGTTTTCACTGAATGTCTCCCCACCATATCAATGAAATAATATTTTGTCCTGTGTGTCCTATAAACATACAGGAAGTAGCACCTTTATACGTACATTTTCTGTGAATATGTTTTTTAAAAAAATCAATGGAAAAACCTGCTTGCAAGCTGCAGAACTTTGCTTTACAGGATTTAAATCTGAATTCCATAGGAAAAAAAACTAAAACCAAAATAGGCTTCCACTACAGCAAAGTGCTACTGTTTAAATGAATGGTTTGACTCAGAGGGATTGAACCTTACACAGAGGCACGACGCTACTAAGAAACCTGTTTCAAAGAAGCAAAACACTCTTGCTTTGCAAAAAACCAAAATCCTTTCCTGACTCCTCCTGAGACCCTGCCAAGAAAGCAATGCTCTTACCTCTGATCTGGCAAAACAAAATAGTAAGTATCATGTTTCATTTGACAAGCTGTTGACCTCCATGTAGCCCCCCTGGTTTTAATAATGGTGTAAACATAACAGAGCTAAGCCTCTCTGAAATATAAAATCCATTCTCAGAGAAGACTCACCCAGACAAGACTAAAGGTAAATACCAAAGCAACAATTGCAGGCAGGCAAAGTGCTGTATCAAGCAGATAAACACCAGCTGAAAATTCAGGCTAGTGCAGTAGCCTAATAGAAAATAAATGTTTGATATTTTGGTTAAAGATTTATTTTCTTCAATCAGAGCAGACAGTTCTAAATTATATATTCACCTAAAGTGGCTGCTGTTCCTTTGACAGCACCTTCTTGTATACCAACTACACAAAGTACGTACGGAAACCAGAGATGAAATAATACGCAAATCATTTAAAGAAAGTTTCTGTGGAGCAGAATTATTTACACAGTTTATCAAAACTCTCCCATTGGCTTCATACAAGGAGCTACTACAGCAAGTACTATGCTTTCTTACTGATTACTTAACATGCCTTCACTAACATAATCTTCAGTCTTATTCTCTTTTGTAAATGTTTGAAGGAGTACTATGCAAGCAGACAATTCTGGAAAAGAGGACAATATTGCGTGTCTTCTTTTTTTCTGTAAAATGAACAGAGAGTACAAAAGACAGGTGGCTTCTGTGATACTAGAGAAGAAGAAAACTGCAAAATGCTTCTAAATATGATGCCATGAAGCAAATAAAACAAAAGGTCCTAGCTTCCAAGTGGTACTCACAACTTTTGAATGGCAATTTGTCACTTTAGGTACTGTCACGGTATCAATTTTAATCCTATTTTAAAGAATTTCTTCTTAAACCTTAAAATTTTAATAATTTTTGTTGAGGCTCTAATGTTTCATTCTATGTGAATTTAGGATTCTCAGTACTCAGAAGAAAAAAAAATAAAAAAGATCCACTTTAAAACAAATAAAAAAATGCAGACATTGCACATCATCATTATTTTATTCATTCATTCTGAACCTCAAGAGCAGTATTTCAGATACTACACCTACTTGCCAAATGACCACTATTTCCTAGGATTTCTTAGAACTGAGTAATTATGTAGTTAGTTGTAACTCATAATTTTCATAAATTCGAAATCAAAACCCATTGATTTTTCCTTGCAGATAAGAGAGACCAAAGATGGTCTAGGATTACTATTCAAAGGCAGTTGACAGTATTATATTCTAGAGTCTTTTTTTCTGGTCTAGAATCGAAAGGTTACTGGTACGTAAAACAGTAGAATGCCTTTTCCTTCACACTGTAAATGGGAGTTTTCAGCCAATCAGATGACTCGCTAGTTCTTTGCTAATTTTATCATACATGAATTACTCTTGTAAAGAATTTAGGTATATGTCTTTGATTTAATCTAAAAAGTATTTAAGAAAATATGATTTTTCTTAGAAATTGCCTGCAGAAGTTCTAAGTACTAAAGTGTTATTTACTACTGCAATTACCATTACTTCTCTTTTACAGTTGTGTATTTTTTTGAATATCAAGAAGCAGCAGGCAAGGGAGTGCTACAAACCTGAGTGTGCAAGAGAATTATTTGCTGAATAGCAAATGCTACACCTATACCTATCCACAGCAAAAGACTGCATCGTCTATGAAGTATGCCTTTGGGGAATGGAGAACCTCTCTAACAGCTCATAGAGAACTCAATTAAAGGAAATGTCTCTTACCAGCAGAACACTTATGATAAAATTTTGGTACATATTTGACATGAGTCTCATTTTATTGCAGATATACAAATGTATCTAATCATGGTGCTGAATTATTTTGGACAATAGTTTGCTTAGATTTAGAGAATATTGTTTGAAAGTGTATTTCCCTCTGCAGAAGCAACCGATGCATTAGCGAAAATTGTGGCCATGGCTGGCCACCTCCTGTGAACTAATTTATTTGTTACAGAAGTGATAGAAGCTTTCACAAATAAGGAACACAGCACTGTATTTCTTTGTGCTGAGGAAGTGCAGGTGCTATTTGCTCATATTAATGAAAGGAAGAGATAAAAGAGATAAGAAATGAAGAGAGGATGACAAAGAGGAATGTAGGAAGGGAGGAAAGGAAAGAAGGGAGATTGGCGACTAGAAAACTTACTATAGTGCTCATTCACAGAGGGGAAGAATTGAACCGAGACTTGTAGATTTGACTTTGCATTCTCAATAGCTAGTCAATATGACAGAAGAAGGTGTACTTTTAATACAGAACCTGAAAAAGGTAAAGATATCCCTCAGAATAACCTGCTAGACTTTCAATCTGATCAAGCATCATTCTTAGATTCCTTTGGTTCCTTTTCTGCATGAAACTAAAGTATTTTTTATTACAAAGTAGTATTATACTGCTATTAGTGTTAAGAATTATGCATTTAACACAAGTCTTTAATGCCTTACTTATTTAGTGCTCAGAAACAGGTTTAGTGTATGGATGTCTGTAGCAGTGTGTCCTCCCCACTTCCCTTCTTCCCAGCAGACCTTTATTTCCTGTAACTTTGCTGAAGTGGTAACCACCAGCTGTGATTGTAGTGGATGTATCTGCTCAGGATGGATGTATCCAACACAAAGTAGATTTGAGGGAGACAACAGCACAATCATGAAGGGTTAATCTGAGCATGCAACCACCTAACCAAAGTGCTGGTTAATGTCTGACTCAAGCAAAGTTTGAAAGAAACTTGAGTTCTGTAGTCAGTATGCAAATATGCTTAAAAGTCCATTATCTTACTTCATAAATTAGTGGAAAACCCAGGCCGCATGGAACTCTCCTACACGAGAGGCTGTACACCAGGATTTCCCCTAGAGTAGGAAGGACTCTTAAGGTTGAGAGATTCCTTTTCAGAACAGATTCTCAGTAATTGATTAATAGCACGCTAAACTTGGGAATCTTAGCTAAGTCATTATCATGGGTTCAGCAGTAGTAGTCATTTTTCTCCTTCTTGGTAGCTGGTGCAGCACTGTGTTTTTGACTTTTGGCCTGGGAACAGTGCTGATAACAC
>JAOEHY010022389.1:0-12479 GCA_025447955.1 Psilopsiagon aurifrons
TTTGGAGTGGGGGGGGAAGAAGGAGGGGGAAGTGAGTGAACAAAACTGCTTGTTTTACAGCTTAAACCGCGGCAGCTGTTTTAGGAGGGGGAGGTGGGTTAACAAACTGCGTGGCTGATTTATAGCTTAAACCACGACAGTTCATTAAATTTTTAGCAGAGCAGTATTTTCCATTCTTGGTTTAAAAACTAAAAAATAAACTTCGTCTCTGCAAAAATAAACCCACTTGTTCAATATGAGTTAGTCCAACGGGTGTTTGTTAGGTGTACATTGTCTTTTTTTGCTTTGTTCCAGTCTAAATTCAAATTTGTTCACACAGTAAAGCTATTTCAGATTGTTAACTTGGCCATAAATTAATGACTTCATTTCTCTGTTTCTTTGGCTTAATTAAATCAGAGAAATGAGAGCTCGACTGGGTGAAAAAGAGAAAACCGATGTATGTCCAGCAACGATGAGCAGCAACTTATTCTTTGGAAGCATTATATTGACTCAAGCAATGTGAAACTTCATCCCAAAGGTGAGATAATTCTCAGACAACTTATTTTAGTAGAGAGATTTCTATAAACACAGATGTGACTTCCTAAACTCAAAAGTTCACAGAGTTCTTGTTTGATTCTGCATAAAATTGAACCTAATAGTCATTGATAACAAGGTAATCTAAACTTTTCAGCTGGTTCTTTCAGTTCAGTTCAAGTGTTATTTCCTTTCTGACTTCAGTGACATATTCTACTCTGAATTTTTTCTCCACTTGCTTTTGGTACTGATATGATCGTCATCCTTTTGGATTAAATATATTCTTTTAACTTGGAGTCCTTTCACTGAATGTCAATTTCAGAGTGAATGAAGGTTTTAAAAAAGCAGGCAAACATATACGGGAAATAATGAAATGACAAATGGACAATATTTTTCATGTTTCACATTATTTAGGCCATTCCTCTGTCAAATGAAATATGATGCTACAAAAATAGAAATATTAATCTAACAATGATGACTTGGAATACATTTTTTTAATAAAGAAGGTTTTATTTAAAAGAAAAAGTACAGAAAGTAATATAGGCTCTCAAGCTCTGGTGTAAAAAATATGCTAATGCTATGTAGTAGCCTTTTTTGTGAAATAAAGACAATACTTCATTATCATTCTACTGAATGTCATTTATCGAATCATGAGGGGTTTGATTCTGGAGAAACAATATATGTATCGCAGCAAACATTTCAAGTGTATTTTGAAATAAAGATCTGTTAATTTAACAGATCCAATTTAGTGACTGAATTTGAATTTCTCTTACTAAATAACATTTTCCTCTTTGCAATGTGAAATTTGCATACTTTTACTCTCTTCCCTTGTTTAACATGCTGATGCTGTCTGTATGACAAATCAATTGAATAGGTGGAGTGGAGTAACTGTATTAAGTTCTTTTATGGTATTTGGATTGGGTTTTATTATTATTAAAACTCTATAGAATTAATATGTTGTAAATGTGTATGAAGACAAGTTGAGAGAGCCAGGGCTGTTCAGCCTGGGGAAGAGAAGGCTGCATGGAGACCTCATAGCAGCCTTCCAATATCTGAAGGGGGCCTAATAAGGATACTGGGGAGGGACTCTTCATTAGGGACTGTAGTGATAGGACAAGGGGTAATGGGTTCAAACTTAAACAGGGAAAGTTTAGATTCGATATAAGGAAGAAGGTCTTTACTATGAGGGTGGTGAAGCACTGGAATGGGTTGTCCAAGGAAGTTGTGAATGCTCCATCCCTGGCAGCGTTCAAGGCCAGGTCGAACAGAGCCTTGGGTGACATAGATCAGTGTGAGGTGTCCCTGCCCATGGCAGGGGGGGTGGAACTAGATGACCTTAAGGTCCTTTCCAACCCTAACTATTCTATGTTTCTATGATTCTATGCTATACGTTATGCATATTTGATGTAAATTATTAACTCCATGCTCCTACAGAGTGCTACATTGTAATCTGCTGTTTGCAGAGTTCCTCTGGTACCAAAATAGAATGCACAACTGTAGTTGAGATAAATATTGTTTCATGACAAATAGAACAAATAAAACAGTTGTTTATAAACACTTTAGAAGTTCACGAAAGTATTAATTCCTTTTTTTTTGTTAAAATGTCATAGCCTGGATCCATCTTCACTTGGTTTCCAAAAAGGAGCTAAACCTCCATATGCATTACCCTTCTTCAAAAGAAATGCCATAAAAATGAGAATGTATTTCTTGTGACATATCGGAATAGAACAAAAATTTAAAGGGCTAACTGAGAATGAAACTAGTCTGCAAAATATTGCAAAGTTTCCCAACATGCAAGAATATGTTACATCCATAAAAATCAGTATTGTAATCATATTCATAAGGAAAAATACATTTTGTTGCCTAAAACTTTCAGTTACTTATTCAGAATGTGCATCATTATGATAGTTACATTTGTGGGGGCTGCTCTTATCTTTTGATGCAGAAAATTTTTGATAAACAGTACCATTTTTTTTTTTTTTTTTTTTTTTGTAGATTGCTCTTGGTATCTTATCCTATTCAAAAACTGGAAGAAAAGTTTCTGTTCTTGTCTGTGGAAGGTCTGAGCAATCCCCTCATTGCTCGCTCCTTATCTCTGAGCTGGGGGAGAGAACTGGAAAGGCAAAAGTGAGAAAAATTGTGGGTTGAGATAACAAGAGTTTAACTGGTGACATATGAGATCTGTGCACAAATAAGGCAAAATAAGGAATTCCACTACAACTTTACATCACTAGCAAATGTTTAGTCATCTCCATGAAAGCAGGGCTTCATCATGCATAAAAATTACTTAGGAAGACAAATGCCATCACTCTGAATTTCTCCCTCATTGCCTACCTCTAACTTCTACCAATATTTAGCAGATAGTATTTATTCTTTTCTGTCCACATTGAAAACGAGAAACAAATTAATTTTGTCATATTTTTTCTATAGGTGTGAAGTCTTTTTTAGAGTAATAGATTTCTGGTAAATAATGCTGAGCTATTTTCAAGGGATTAAAATTTAACCATTCAAATTTATGTTTGTTCATGCATCAGTTTTCTCACCCCAGCTGGAGGTTTTAACGTTACTTTGCAGAGTTCTGTTTCTGTGTTTGTAACTTCTGTAACTTAAGAAAATATTTCATAGTGCTGGTGTTCCTCCTTGGTACACAAAGGCAGTGTGGATAGACTCCAGAGCTGGTGAAATCCATCAATATCTGACATATTTACCTCCTGTACAGTGCCTGCATTTCATTTCAGGTAAAATTCTTATTTTAGTTAACATCTATTTTTCTTGTTTGAACTCCTTTTGTGGAAGTGAATGCAATGGCAATATTCCATAAGTGGTATCTGAAAAACACATGAGTTTTTACCACTGTATTGGGTTTACATGGCAAGGTTTTAGTAGCAGAGGGGTTATGGTGATATGTAAGAAGCAGCCTGAAGGTGCTCCCATGTTAGGCAAAGACTGGTTTGGGTCCAACATAGAAAAACTGCTGGCCAAAGCTGAAGACACTGCTAGTGCCTTTGTAATAACGTATTAAAGAAAGGGTAAAAATATTGTACAGCAGATGTGAGAGAGCAGTGGGAAAGTATGAGAGAAACAGCTTTGTTTCAATGCAGGAGGGGAGGAGGTACTTCAGGTGCCAGAGTAGAGATTCTTCTGCAACCCATGGTGCAGACCATGGTGAGCAGACTGTGCCCCTTCAGCCCATGGAGAGCCATGGTGGAGCAGATATCCACCTGAAGCCTGTGGAGGACCCCACACTGCTGCAGCTGTATGTGGCCTGAAGGAAGCTGTGACCCTGTAGGGAGCCCACCATGGAGCAGGCTCAAAGTAGTTCTTGAATTAGTCAGATATACTGATATCAGCAAACAGCGCTGTCAAGGAGAGACTCAGTGCTAGATGGCTTGTGTGAGATGGGACAGTGAAGAAGTCATGGCCAAGGCTTCAGGGAACTGGCAGATGTGGCATAACTATGGTAATTCTTTGCTAGAGCAGACAGTCCCTGATCTGGCTGAGACAACCATCCCAGGGCATCAGAGGAAGCTGCTCTGGTCTCAAGTTGTGTACCGTGCCTGTTGCTTCTCTCTGAGACAGGGTGTTGCACTGTACAGAAAGAGGGACAACTAGAGGTTACACTAAAAAAGTGGTGAATAAAGTCTTCAAAACAGGTACATGGCTATGGTATTACATAAGGAAGAACGCTTTTCCTCAGGGAAGACATTTGGACCAGCTAAGCCTGATCCATGCACTGGCACCAAGTAGAAGCAGATGTCCTGGTTTCATCTGGGATAATTTTCTTCCTAGAAGTGGGTATAGTGCTGTGTTTTGAATTTAGGATGATAATAATGTTGATAATGCACTGATATTTTAGTTCTTATTGAATAGGTCTTACTCTGATCAAGGACTTTTCAATCTCTCATGCTCTGCCAGTGAGAAGGGGTACAAGAAGCCAGGAGGGAGCAGAGACAGGACACCTGCCCCGCACTAGCCAAAAGGATATTCCATACCACAGAATGTCATGCTCAGAATATAAACTGAGAGGAGTCAGCAAGAAGGAGCTGATCATTCAGGGACAGGCTGAGCATTGGTCAGTGAGTGGCGGGTAATTGTGCTGTGCATCACTTCTCTTTTATAGAAATTGCATTGTCTTCTCTCCCTTTATTTTTATTATTATTATTATTATTATTATTATTGTTGCAATTGTTGCTGCTGTTATATTTTACTTTATTTCAATTATTAAACTGTTCTTAACCCATATGGTTTATCTTTTTTTCTAGTTCTCCTCCCCAGACCACCAGGGGGGCAGGTAATAAAGAAGCGGGTGCCTGATATTTAGGTGCTTGCTGGGGTTAAGCCACGACAGCAGCAAATGGTAGCAGCAACATGGCATTTTAAGGAGCTCCTCCATTCTGTCAAAAGGAAGGACTCACATATAAGCAGATGGGTCCAATATGTCAGTGACTGTTTGATTGCATGATATTGCAGGCAAGGCTTCTGTTTTTCTGGTGATAGCATTTTCTGAGGAACTGAGATTAGTGAGCAGAGATAGTGTACATCTGATGAGATGAAGAATAATGCCTTTGCCAACAAGTTTATTCACCTGCTGAGGTGGGCTTTAAAATAGGATAGGTTCACTGGAAACTTGTGATGAATGCGCTTCACCCCAGCTGTTTATGTCAAATGGCTAAGGAGCCACATGCCTCATACCCTGTCATGAATCTGTGAGCTGGAAAGCTTTTGGCTCGCTCACAAGGCAGTGAAGGTGCCCTGGAAAAATAATTTGAAAGGTGGTTTCAAAGTACAAAAATGCAAGATAACCAAAGTACAAAAAAAAATGCCAGAGCTAAAATTGAAGACATCTTGTCTACACTATTGACAAGCAGCCAAATACTTCACTCTGTAGTTGGATACACAGGATCCACTTATCCTGTGGACAGCAGATGAATATGAGTCAGCAAAGTGTGCTTGCAGCAAGTAAGGCTCTAACATATTAGACTATATTAACATGAATGGACATGGCAGGTAGACTCTGGCAATTCTGAGAGCAAATTTAGAGTAATGTGTGTAGGGTTTAGTTTCCAGTGGAAAACACATGCAAAAAAAAAAAAAAACCCACAAAACCGGACTAAACCGGCAAACGGAGTAGAGGGCCACAAAGATGAGTAGAGGGCCACAAAGATGACTAGAGGCCTGAAGCATGTGCCATAAAAAAAGGAAAAGGGAAAACAGTTTCTTCAGTTTTGAGAAGGAAAACTGAGGAAGGATCTTACAGTTATCTTCAACAACAATGGGAGGGGAGAAAGAAGATGGAACCAGAGCTCTTATAAATGCCCATCAAATAAATAAAACATAATAGAGACAAGCTGCAGCAAATCTGAGTCCTAAGTAAAACCAGCATTTGTTCTACATCTATACTGAGATTTTCAAATACTGAAACTTAAATAAAATAGTTCAATCAGTATGTCATTGTAGATATTCTTAGCATGTCCACCAAATACCATTTGTTATGTTAAAGAGTGAATATTCAAGAAACTGCATAAGAGACTAAGTGGTTTGTTCTCATTTCTTTATTGTATTTCCAGTTGGCTAATCTCTGTCTAAAGACGAAAAGGTTATCCTTCATCCATGGAGGCCAAACACTTATTATTAAGTGCACAGTCCACAGGGTACTAGATTTACTATGTAACTCTAATGATCTGAATAAAAGAATTTTTTATTTTTGGCCTTGAGCTGGAGATGAATAGTTGAAGCAAATAGATTTTTTTCCTAATTTACATTCTGGAGACGCATCTGTTATTATTCTCAGGACTTCAGAATCTTCCTCTATAAATTCACATTCTACTTACATTCAAGACTTCACTATTAACATAGAATAAAAGAACTTATACATATACATGTAACTGTATAAAAGATTAAAAAATGCTATGTGAAATAAAATAACTTTAGAACCTTCTTATGCGTGTTGAACCTTTTCTATATTAAATTTTTGTTCTATATTCAAAATTTGTCTACAAAATACATGTATATTTTCAGCAATTTCAAGATTGTCTGAAAATAGTGATTTTACAGTGCATTTGCTATTATTAAGAGTCTAGCTTTTATATTAAAATCAGCAGTTCATTTTAAAATTTACCAAAAATAATCTATAATCATATATTTCAGTCTGAATATCATAAAGGAATTATTCTTTCTAGTGTCAAACAGTGTGTCAAGTGTTTCTTGAAAAAAATCAGTACCACTATGCTATGTGAAAGCAACTAACCATGTAGTAAGAACTCCATTTACAAGATAAAATAGAGGCCTGTGACAGATATATATACATTAACTCTGGTGGAACATTAACTTTACTTACTGTAATGAGAGCCATTAGTATGGGCCACATTCAGTTTAACATAGCAGTGGATGTCAGCACATTGTAAAAGTTTCAGAGAAAAATATCCTGTGCTGCATCAAAAGAAGAATGACCAGCAGGCCAAGGGAGGTGTTTCTGCCCCTCTATTCTGCTCTTGAGGCTTCAGCTGGAGTACTGAGTTCAGCTCTGGGGCCCCCAACTTAAGAAGGACATGGACCTGTTGGAGCAAGTCCACATGATCAGAGGCCTGGACCACCTCTTCTATTAAGACAGGCTGAGAGACCTGGCACTGTTCAGCCTGGAGAAGATAAGGCTCCAGGGAGCTCTTATAGCAGCCTTACAGTGCCTAAAGGGGGCCTACAAGAAATCTGGAGAGGGGCTTTTTACAAGGGTATACAGGGACAGTTCAAGGGGGAATGGATATAAACTGAAAGAGGAGAGATTTAGATTAGATGACAGGAAAAAGTTCTTTTCCAGGTTGTTCGGATAAATTGTGGATGACACATCCCTGAAAGTGTTCAAAGCCAGGTTGGATGGGACTTCGGGCAACCTGGTCTGGAGGAAGGTGTCTCTGCCCATGGCAGGTGGGTTGGAACTAGATGATGTTCAAGGTCCTTTCCAACCCAAACCATTCTATGATTCTATGAATGAGAAAATGTCTCAGTTAATTTTTCAATGATGAGAATAGGTTTTAGATCTCAAATCAAATACATCTCATGTGTGTCTAATTTAGTTTTGGTTTAAGCATTCAGATAATTTCCTTATGCAAAAGACTTTTGCTAAATGGGTAATTTTCTTAGTCTGATTTAAAATTGTCTTCTGCATAATGCTGCCTACAGGTAAAAATCTGTGTTTCTTCTCTGTCCTGCAGCATTAGATGTGGTCTTGCTAAACTGAATCCTTAAATATATTCTGGAACTGACATATGCCACTTTAAATCATGATGTGATCTGGCATTTCCCCTTCAAAATCCTTTCAACATGAGTCATACAGCAATTATACATTCCTTTGTGCTGCAGGATGGATAAATGGATAAACTGTCTTTCTGAGAATATCTGTATTCTGAAGAATGGGCATATTTCTAAAACCCTCTGGAAGAAAAAGAGATTAAATAGGGCTGGACTTCTAATGCAAATGTGATCTAGTAGGTCTTATTCTGAAAAACCTTTGTTACAGGAGGATTGCTTTATGGTGCAGGCTTAATTTAATTAAAAATAATTTGCTGTACAGTCTTGTCTTTGTCTAAATTATGAAGACATTTTTCAATACTATGCACATCACTACCTGTTCTATTACTTTAGGATATTTCTCATAAAGATATTGATTACTTTACACACAGAACGGTAAGAAAAATATAAAAGAAACTATTTGGAGGAAAACAGGTAAATGAGTTGAGAGATTCTGTTTATAGGTATTTAGTGAAGTTACATTTCTGAGTATTTGAGGTGTGGCTTCACCAGTGTGGAGTACAGGTTCACAATCAATTGGCTAGTCCTTCTGGCCACACTAATTCAGATACAAGGCAGGATGATATTTCTGATACAAGCCACTATCCTATTGGACTTCCTGTTTACCCAGGTGTGGTTCTGGCTTGTATTCAGCTGGCTATTGACCAAAATTCTCAGGTACTTTTCCAGCAGTCAGCTTTCCAGCCGTTCTTCCCCAAGGCTGCAGTGTTCACAGGGTTGTTGTAAACCAAGTGCAGGGCATGACACTCAGCCTTCTTGAACCTCATACAATTTGCCTAAGCCTGTTGATCCAGCCTATCCAGACCCCTGTGTAGAACCTTCCTCCACTAAAACAGATCAACACTCCCAATCAACTTGATGTTGTTCAAATGTAAACACCCTCAGTCATTAACTAAGAATTCCTTAAGTCAATGAATGTTCACATGTATACATGAGGCTTGACATCTGCTATGTTGTGCATATGTATGATCTAATTTTATGTTAGATTACTTGAGGAAGGTCAGGTAGGATAAGCCCCTATTGCTTTGTATTGTAGATTTTAAAATGTTCCTGAATTTGGAATACACTTAAATGGCAGATTGAATGAATTGCATGGTGGACCTACTTGGGACAGTCTTTATTTCATGAGAGAGAATGGAATTTCATAAAATACAAAAGGACAAAATCTTTCATGTGACTTTCCATAAAACCACTGAATGTTTGAGGTTGGGAGGTGCCTCTGGAAAATATCTTATCCAACTTCCCTGCTCTAAGCAGGATGAACTAGAGTAGGCTACTCAGGTCTCTGCCAGTCAGGTTTTTAATATCTTCAAACACCACTGGAGACTCTGCAACTTCCCTGGGCAACATGTTCCAGGATATGACCATTCACACTGCACAAATATTATCCTTACCTCTACATGGAATTTCCTTTTTTTTTTTTTTTTGAATTTGTTTCAGTTGCTTCTTGTCATGGCACTAAGCACTACTGAGAAGAGTCTGTCTCCCTCTTCTTAATGCCTTCTTACCAGCTCTTTATACATGTTGGCAAAATCCCTGAGCCTTCTCTTCTTCAGGTTAAGTAGTCCCAGCTCACTCAACCTCATCTTGTACAAAAGTTGTGTCCCTTCAGTTGAGTATGACCATGTTTGATTTGCACTGGTGACCCCAGCACTGGACGCAGCACTTCTCCTCTTACCAGCTCTGAGGATAGAAGGATCACCTTCCTTGACCTGTTGGCAACATTTCTGCTGCAGCCCAAAAGGCCGCTGACTCATGATCCTCCCCCTCTACTAGAACCTGGTGAGGCCACATCTAGAGTACTGTGTCCAGTTCTGGGCTCTCCATTTCAAGAAAGACAAGGAGCTGCTGGAGATGGTCCAGTGATGGCCACAAAGATGACTAGGTATCTGGGGCATCTCTCTTAAGAGAAGAGATTGTGGGAGCTGGGCCTGTTTAGTCTAAAGAAAAAACTTCGAGGGGATCTCATTAGTGCATATAAGTATCTCAAAGGTGGGTGAAAGGAGCATGGTGCTGAGATTGAGAGACGGGACATAGCTTGATGCAAGCAAAGTGTCGATTTATTAACTTCATACACTTATATACGTTTCTTTTACAAGCAGGTGACATGCTGATTGGTTATTTCTGAATGCACGCTAGCTATACAACAGCTTCTAATTGGCTTCTAGCTAATCCAAACAACCTCTATACTATCACAATCAGAGGTCTCTGATGTGCAAATGGAATGGGAGGCTTTCTCTCAGCACCGTTTGTGCCCTTTACCTTAGGCATTCTACATCTGGCTCCTGTCACAGTCTGGGAGTCAGCACCTGTCTCCACAGTCAGGGTCAGCAGTTTCTTATTTCCCAAAGTTTATGGCCTAGCAGTTCCAGCACATCCCCACTTATCAGTTGAGCAGTGCTCGGGCTTTTATCCTTGAGGCTCTCCCTACAGCATGGCACCAGAGTCTTTTCAGAGGTGCCCAGAAACAAAACAAGAAGCAATGACCATAAACTAAAACGTGAGAAGTTTCACCTCAGCGTTAGAAAGAACTTCTATATATTGAGGGTGGCAGAGCACTGAAATAGGGTGTCCAGGGAGGTTGTGGAGTTTCCCTGTCTGGAGACATTCAAAACCCACCTGGACATGTTACTTGTAACCTGCATGTTACTTGTAACCTGCTCTTAGTGGCCCTGCCCTGGCAGGGGGATTGGGCCAGATGGCCTCCAGAGGTCCCTTCCCTTTTGTGATTCTGTGATTCATTCTGACAAGTGAACACTGGTAGCTTAGCCCATGTTCAGACCTTTTACAGACAAGCTTTGCTCCTGCTTCTTGGCCCTAAGTCTGTAATGTGCAGGTACAGGATTTTTTATTTCCTTGGTTAAATTTCATGAGGTTCCTGTTAGCTCATTTCTCCTCCCAGCTGAGTTACCTCTGAATGTCAGGACAACAGTCCTTGACCCTCCTGCCCAGATCCATGAAATCATACTTGTAAACCATGTTCCTCCTCCCATATTATTAATGCCTACATGAAAAGCAGCAGGGAGGAATAGTTTCAGGACCAGACAAATCTCGGCAGCTTCTACACCACACCTTGTAACTGAGACTAGGCAAGCAGCAAGCTTCCCTAAATAGCAGTGAGGTCAGATGTGGGATTCAGTCTCAGCTGTCATGGGTGCTAGGTTGAAAAACTCTCAGTTTATCACCTGCTAGTAAATCCAATCCTGTTAATTATACGGACTTTCCGGTGCAAATGAGATTCAGTTAGGATTAGGATAACTACAAAGACTTTCAGTTACGCTTCAGATATGCACCAATTGGAGTTACTTGGTAGTGACAATGCAGGTAGTGTAATTTCACCACCAGTCAGCAGCATTACTTTATATTACTGAATAAACCAGGTATCACTGCTAGTGTGAATACTACCTACCTGTATTTTAGGATTCTAAAAATGTCAAATTGCACTGAATACAGACAATTTGTAAGAAGCAATTAATCCATACACATTTTTAATCCATAGTACATTTCAACAGATATCCACATGACCTTATAATGACTATAAACCTTAACTGTATTTTGGTAACAGTTGTGTGTCATGAAATTACAGTTGTGGAAAGGCAAGAAACCACAGTGGTGCATCAAAAAATTACCGTTGTGCTGAGCAGCGTACCGTCACAGAATGGAAGGATGGTTACTGCCAAAAGCAATTCGGTATGTAAGAGCAAAATTATTTTTAACTATGTTTGAAGATTTTATTTCTAGCTACCTTCTAGCAGTTAGTCACTGCATCAACATCTATACTGGAAATTAAGGATTGTTAGGAAATTTTTTCACTGGAACTCAGTTGGAAACACTATTGTGAATTCCTAAATACTTTTCCTTTACTACAAATATTAAATGTGGTTGGTTCAATATATAACTGGAAATACAATGCTATCATATTTGATTAAGACATCAAATTCCTCGTCACATGAGACTCCATATATGTCAGAAAGCAGTGAATTTGCATACATTAGTTACTCATTAAAAAAAATAAAAAAAAAAACAGAAAAGACATGACAATTTTGAGTTGAAAGTATCTTTGCAAATCATACTACATTTCATAGGATATTTCTGGAAGTGTTTTAAAACATGATATAATACCCCCTGCTATTTGTAAAATTCCCTCATAAATTCCACAGTCTGGCTTAACAAAGCGTTATTTTCCTGTGAAAATCTTTGTCATTTTTCTTAAGACCTTATGGTAGTGATTTAACTTGGTTGTGTAGAACTAGAATAACTACAATATGCATTGACATTACAGAACAATATACTACATAAGTCAAAGATAGAGGTGGGTTTTTTTAGAAAATACATTAGCAGAGTTGCAGAAAACATTTCAGGTAAAACACAGTGGAGTGATTTTCCCTCAGGAAATTAATTAGATTTTATTTTGAGTTCCATTTTCTAGAAAATGTACAAATGCATTAATCTTTTAAATATAACATTTTTCCCACTTATATAATTTAAGAGTCTACATCTCCATTGTTATCCCAAAAGACATAGCAGCATAGATGTCGACATTATTAAGTACTGCTGAAAATTGCTGAAGTAGAGGTTGACTATGTGCTAGCCAAACCTCCATTTCTTCCTTTCTTGGAAGTAAAACAAAGTGCAAAGAAGAGAGGAGAGGAGAGGAGAGG
>JAOEHY010022392.1:0-11199 GCA_025447955.1 Psilopsiagon aurifrons
AAACTGTTCTTATCTCAACCTGTGGGAGTTGCATTCTTTCGATTCTCCATGTAGCAAACTGAGTGGCTGATTTACGGCCTAAACCACGACAATAGTTTAATCCTTCTAAACTGCTAGAATACCTTTTTCTTTTTTTCTGAGTCTATGGGTTTTATTCTGATTTTATTTTTCTGAGGAAGTAAAATATCTCCATGAAGAAATTATAGTTCTCTGATTAAGATAAGGTGTAAATATCACTGTAAAGCATTTAGACTCTGTAATTTAGACTCTGTATTATGTTCTTGCACCATGCCAAACTTGTTTCTTTTTTTTTTTTTGGAAGGCCTAGGAGATCTTCTTTTCTATTTTGAAAAAGAAAAGTTTTACATTCTTTTTTTCCCCCATTTTTCTGTGGTAAATCTGTAGGAATCTGCATATCCTGGTTTCTAATACCTCAGAAAAGGGGGAAGCAATCAACTGAGGTATGGGTAGTAACTTCAAAGAATGAGTCCCTAGCACATTTTAACTGAGAAAACGGGCCTTTCTGTATTCCTTCTTGAGAGATTTCAAACACAGCTTGGATGCTTGTGGCTGTATTTGTTGTAGCTAGTGTGCCTGTATCTAATTTTTCCATATAAAAGGGGACGATTCACAGGTGAGATTAATATTAGTAAGAACTCCAAGACGAAAAGATGCCATTGAACCAAAAAATCTTCTGATTATATTTCTGAAGTCCTAATTTTTGTGTTTTCCCTTTGGATATAAGTGAATTTCCCGACTAGATTTTAACTGGGTCAATGAGTAGATAATTTATTCACATGACGACAAGTATTTTTTAAAGTTGTTGGTTTCACTGTCTTTCTTCTTGTATATCATTATATATATATTTAATAATATTGGGATATGTTTAGCTGATTTCCATTGCCTACTACATGTGGCATAGTTATCCACCATATGCAGAGAAAACCGGGAGCAGGTCTTGCAAGTTTCTGTGTGGTGTAAATTTTCCTTGACCCCAGTAAAGTTCAGCACTTTAATTGCCTCCCAGTACTGTAATGGAAGATATGAAAATATTTTATTGCTCCATTTTAATATTTATAGTTTTGCCTTTCATGCAATGGGATTTGAAACCAACTACAAAGCAACAATGAAATGTGGAACTTCCAAGAGTTTTATTTCCGTATTAAAGACGTCATAGTGTTCCTGTTGGGAAAAGTGGTAATGTGCAGCAATTCGTACCTGGGCTGCAGAGAAGCAGCGGAATTATTCTTCTGAATCAGAATAGTCATAAAAAATATACAGTCCAAGCAGTTTTTATTGGTTTGCGGCCATAGAAATTCGTTTTGCCTGGATCAGAACTGTTGGCTTTCTGGTATTTTTTCTTAATACTCTTGAACAGTTCAGTTTTATTTATTTTGATGTTTAATATTCCTTTGTTTAAATAGTATCTAGTTTTAAGAAAAATATATTAAAAGGTATAATTGCACCCTCAGGTGTACATTAGCATCCTGTGAAATAAGATACATGTTAAATTAGTACTGATCAGAAATTAACTACTACCATGAGGCCTCTGTGTTCCATCTTGCATAGTTAACCTGCAAAAAGAGTGCAATTCAGGAAAATATCTAACTTCCACCTCTTATTCCCATAATGCTTGCAGGAAATCTGGTCCAATTTCAATCAAAATACTGAAAAGCAATACTATGTTTACTACAATTAATAGCAGGATGAAATACGTTGAAAACCTACACGTGAAAGCAAAAAGCCTCCATCTTCAAAAGCACTATATCTAATATCCTACTGTCATACCTGTAGGATTTCTTCCTGGAAAATCACTGTATCTTATGACAAAAATCCAAAGTCTGAGATATCATGTGAAAAATCAGGCTCTAGTTTTGTGCCTGGTTATTTTGAGGCCATATAAGTCATCAGTTAGCTTATTTGCCACTGGCAAATATTTATATTCGCACCATATATTACCCAGCAACCAACCAAACCTTACTTGCCAAACCTGCCTTCTTACCCTCCCTTTCCTCCAGTCCTCTAAAGTAAATAATGCTCTTCCAGGAGGCTAGAAAATATTTTTAAATTATCAGTGGAGAGTTTTGGACTATAATAAAAGCCAAATAGGAAATATTGAAACTACTTCAGTTTTGTCAAACAGATGTTTCATTTTTTTGCCAGAAATTACAAAGGAACTTAGGTGCCATTCACAAGGTAAAATGTTCCAATTTCCTTATTTATGGTAATGTGACACTGCTGATTCTTCTGTTGGCATTTCTTCACTACTCAGTCATTTTTTGGAATTTGACTTTCATTTTCTAAGAACATGTCTTACCTTCCAGATTACTATTCTAACTGCTTCAATTCAAACTAGAGTTAATAATGAATAGCGTACCTTTTCCATAGATAATGTTGCTAGATAAAGAAGTTTTATGCTGTCTTTCATCCTCTCCCAAAATTTTTTGGAAGGTGAATCATGTTAATATGATTTCCTGTATGTTCATGACAACAAAGAATGATCATCCAAGCCTGGATCAGTTTAGTAAATACACTTGGTGCTTTCCTTTCTGTGCCCTCAGAAAAGAACTGTATATTAAAAAACTTAAGAGTAGACTGAGAGACTGATTTTACATTCATACACATGTGTAATTTCCATTGGAACCCATAGTAATTTTTCATGTAATGGAGTTTAAAGACAAAATTAAAACCATTCAAAGGTAAGTTCTCTATAGCAAGCTCTAAGTCCTCCACTTTTCCCATAATGTATAAGAAAATTCTTTGTAATCATGTATGAAATAAGTCTTTTCAGACAAAGTGGTATTCTTTTTAATCTCATGTAAATTACATTATAACATGTTTTTAATTGAAGAAAGAAAAATAATGGTAGACATATCATATTATGCAAACCAGACTTTTTAAACATGCATAGAGTAACTTGAACTTTTAAAAGTATAAAAGGACCCTTTGCTTTTTTGGGAGTTTACTGAAGAGGTCAATATTTGTAAAGCCTAGTCCTATCAAATTATTTGTAGACTAAATGCTCCTCTAGAAAGAAAACTCTTTCCCCTCATTTTTGGCCTCTCTTTTTTCATTAACTGCTCCAGTCCTTGAAGCTGCATCTCTTACTCCTAATAACACTTCCATATAAAAACTCAATACTCTTCAAAACCAATAATTGATTTAGCTCTGTAATATTTCAGAGAGGACTGCAATTGATGGGTGGGAATCATGAGTCGGCATAATCACTGGTGTGTGATCCTCTGGCATAAGATGTAAGTCTCTCAAATCTCAGCTCTGTTCCTTACCACAAATTAAGGATGGTAGGTATTAGAATGAGTTTACAATGGTAGGATCGAGTAGGATGTAAAAGGTTGCATATTAGAGTAGTGCAATTCCTATAGTTTTATAAGGTTGTCTTCAACAACTTGGACTTACAATACTTTCAAAGTATAAATATTCAGTTTGAAAAATATTTATACTTCATCTTATTCTAATCTTCAATTTCATATTAGTCTTTTGACTAAGGTGTATTTCTGCCTTACTCTTCCTATGAGAAACATAAGCAGGTACTTAATTCTTGCACTAACACAGAGGTATGGAAGGGTACTAATACTGAGCATTTTGGAGATAAAAATTACTGCATTCTTCCAACCCTACCTGATTTGCTCAATAGAATATTACACAGAGACTAAAATACCAATTTTTTAATTACTTTTATAGAGCAATTTCTTGCTCTTTTAAAACAACAATGCTCTTAGTTTATATATTACTGACTCAAACAAACTGATGAAAATGAATTTGTTGTAGATTCTCTGTGGCTAAGCAGGCTAAGCTTTTTGTGAGTTCAAAGGCTAAACTATTGCCAGAATGAAGTTTAAACTTGTCTCTGTTAAACATCTGTGCTCTAAGAGTTACCAGTGACATGTTCCTTTGACCTGTTTCATTAGAACTTTGCTGAAAGTGAATTTTCAAACTACTAAATCTAACTTCAGGGTGTGAATCACTGTTGGTGATGATAGGTAATTGGATGGTGAACTCACAAGGGGCATGAGAGTACCGGAGCTCCTATGTTCTCAAAGGAAAGAGCTAAAAAATTGTAAATGCAAGTTGGGAATGGGTAAGGGTGGAGTTTCTCTTTATTATAAAGAAAGCAGATTTTGCAGTGTATTTGTTTTATGACAAATTTATGTCATATGATGCGATGAAACACATGATATGTTTTATAGCAACAGGTCAATTATTTCTTATCACAGAAATATGAGCGATAACACAGGAACATACTGAGGTGAATCAAACATTCTTATTTGTAACATGCAAATAAATATATTTGAGCAGAAATTCAGAGCTGATTAAGCATGAATTTATTATGCTATTGTGGGATTTGTAACATTCAAAAAGCATCAGGAATTCTGGATGGGTAGACCTGGAAGAGGGCAATCCATGCTCACAGGCAACTTGGCAGCTCGTTAGCTTGTATACCCAGTGGCTAAAATAGTTCCTACTTTGACCAGCAGAGCCTGGGATAGACACAGCCTTGTCAAAGATGGGGTCTAGTAGTTTTACTACCTTTATTCCTGTGTGAAAGAGGCAGGATTTGCTTGTGTGTGCTGATTAAACCTGCTTTCAAAGTCATTCTTACTAGAACTATCCAATTCTACTAGTGATATAGGTTCCACCTATTCTACTAACAAAATCAGTTTCACCTATATTTTCTGAAACTTGGGAAACCACATCAGCCTTTGGTTTTCTAGCATCATAGTTGCTGCATCAAATTCTCCTCTTGGTAACAATCCTACTAATCTGATGGGTTTGCTGCTGTTTTGAAACATGTATGTTATCTGCTAAACTTGTTTGCAATCTTGTTTCCCTCTGAAATGACTTGAGTTTGTTATTTTGTCCCTTATATAATACAACTTTCTGCTGGGAATGTATCATCAGTGTGGTTCTGCATAGATATAAGTTCTTAACTAAAGTGTGCATTGCTCCACTGGGAGAAAGATGGGTGAGAAGAGGGTGACGTTTATTGTTGTAGTGAACTATACTAATGAGGATTCAAAACATAGCGGAAAAGGACACTTTGGGATTCATTCAGTAACTTTCATAACCTTGGCACCGATCCCAGTGTATCGGTGTTGAACTGAATAAAGCAAATACTGGATTGCTGAACGGAGCTTTCTGAAGTGTCTTGCATGTGTTTCTGCTTTACATTGTAAATATTTGTGGATCTGTTTTTAGTTAATATTATTGACACAGATTATGTGAGGAAAGAGAGACCCAAACTCAAAAAACATTCAGGAGCTTGCTTAAACTATTAGTTTATCCCTTCTAATGCTCTTGGTACTACTTCAGTATGTATTTATTTCTGTAGAAATACCAGAGTGTCTGATGCATGTTTCCTAACCCAAGCACATTTGATAGCACTTCTGAGAGGAAAGCTTATTGTACAGTTGATACAGTTGACTGAAGACACAACGAATAAAAAAAGGAGCAAAAAGTAATAAAATCCTTAGTACATCTTTGAAATGTATTTCTTTAATAATTGATTGCATGATTAGAAGATCAGGAGGATGAGCAACTATTTCCTATCTTGTAATTCAGAAACATCTAAATAATATTTCATTGAACCTCCTTTTTGGAACATTATTTCCTTTTTTCTATTCTTTTTTTTTTTTTTCCCCACTGAATAACGGGGATTGCTCTCTGGACCCTGAAAATTATGACAGCTCAGGTTTTCCCACTGTGAAATCCCATCTGTACAGCTTTTCAGCCAGTAACTACATATTCTTTTCTAACTGAAACAAAATGGCTTCAGCAGCGCCTCACTTTGTTACCCTCACCCACACACAGGCATGCTCGGCTGTGATAACATTTGGCATTTTTTTCAGATGTTTCTCCATAATTACTTGTGCCTGTTTTCTTTCTCATGTTTGTGAGAAAGGCTTACAACTATGTTTATAGGAACAATGGTCTGTAGAAAAGGCCCAAAAATAACATAAATGCTATGTTACTAATTTATTAGCTGCTATTGTGAATCTGGAGGTAGAGTTTTATTAGGAGCACTTGTACAAATAGTCATGGTCCATAATACGAAGCCTGAAACATGGTGTGTTTAAGGGCCCTGAATCCAAGTGGCACAAGTCAGCCTGCCATTGCAGACCATCTTTGGTGGGTTTGATAGGAAGTAGCTTTTAAAATTTTCTTAACACAGACAACAAGTAGGCTAACAGAAACACTTCCCTCAGCCCTTATTGAAATCGTACACTATGGTGCCATACAGAAAAGCAAAGGCAGCAAAAAAAATTCTCAAACACTAAGCAGAGGCCAAAATTTAGTGTGTCCGGCCCTATTTTCCTCAGCAATCTCTGTGCAGCTGTGAAATCAGCACTGTTGGAGTGGAAGTCCCACCTGGACACCAGTGCTAGTAAATAGCTCACATGGAGATCTACAAAAGGTGGAAATAGACATCCCTTCTCTGTCTCTGGACTTTCTCTGCAGCCACTCTGCAGATAAGACACTGCTGTGTTCATGGAGTTTGAGCAAACATTACGGGTGATGGATAGACGTCTCTCTCGAGGGATGTACACAACAGCAGTGTTGAAACATCACCCCTCCATTACTATGCCTTCTGCCTGAGAGTCTAAAAGTAATCCCTTTTTAATCTTCTGTGTTGTGAAACATGCAGTCAAAACGCAAGCCAGTCATTGAACTGCCAGTCTATGTTTCACTTCAATTATTTCCTTGCAACCAGAAAAGAAAATATCCCAAACCATCTGATTTTATGTTGTAAGTGGAAAAGCTGTTCATTTTGTACTGCTCTCTCAGTTGAAAATACGAAGCAAAATATACAATAATACATAGAAATAAAACCAGCCTATATGCACTTATTTCTCTACCAAGTATACTGGGCCAAATATGTGGTAGAGGGAAGTTGTATTAGAAGGTGCTCATGTAAGATTAAATACTGAATAGAAGGCATATGCTCATCTCCCTTTTGCTGAAGTTGCTATGAGAAATTCCTGGTAAACTTCACTATTGTTGCATTCAGAATTCTTTGCTCTATAACTATATTTGATAAAACATGTTGTTCTGAGGTTTGCAGTCCAGAAAGTTACCCGTGATACATATATGCATGCATTTTTCTGGAACAGAACACAAGCAACAAATTACAGGAAAGGAAGTACGTGGAATGAAAAAAGATAACGCTCATGAGGAGAAACAAATAAATGTGGTAGGCATATGTGGCTATCTATACACATTGACAAAACTTAACCTTGTCAAACTGTGTCCTCCTTTATGGAAAACCTACTGAAATGAAACCTAATTTTAAAATTCAGTTGGATATGTGTGATAGTGCACCTTTAAAAGATGAATATTTGTTGTTTATTAAGGTGATTACTCTTGTAATGGCATTCGTGCATTCAGCATCTGACTTGGCATAGTAATGGTTTCTAGCCTCACACAAGCTGTCACAGTTTATGGCATATTCTGGCATATTATTGCCATATTCTTCCACCAGTACAGAATCATTTTAGCAATCAGTGTGACCAATAGTGATTCGGGCCAATGACCATAGCCACTGAAGTACATAGAAAAGGCTGATTGGCTAGCTAAACTCCTGTTAGAATTTCTACTGCACACTGGAGAGAGTGGGAGAGTTTCAAATACTGACCTTTCATAGTTCCATTAGGGCTAAAGCCTGCCATGCACGAGTCTTGTGTTGTTTGCAGTTAAAACCCAGTAATTTGGGATCTGCAATGCCATGTTTCATGATTCAAGTTGCATTTGTACCTACACAGTCTGAATATTTTCTTTGTTGATACAGGCTTTGTCTTTGATTTGAAATTTGATTGTTTAAGACCCACTGCAACTGGAAAAATTGGTTTCCTGATTTGTTTTTTTAATTCTTTAAAACCCCAAGCCACCCAAAGTAATTGTAAGATCAAGTTTGAAACCTCAGTAAATTCAGTTTCCAAGTGATTAGTGTATGAGGAGGCCATTCATAGAAAGGTAACAGTCATATGAAAGAGTTATCTGAGGAATGCTTTTCTTGTTGATGTATCTTCCCTCACAAGACACAAGAGTAACCAGTGAAAATCAGTATCCTCTTATATGATAAGTTAAGAATATCCTTTCTTTCCCTTGATCCTATAGTCCAACAGCAGCAGTGGAGATCATTGCATGCACCTCAGCTGGGCCTGAACTGAGTGGTACTTGCTTTCAGCAGGCAGACCAGAACAGCAAGAGCTCAAGGATGTATATGGGGGTATATCTTCAGAGCCTGATGAGCCCTGCAGAGAATGGCAAGGTAGTGGGAGAGCCAAAGGAGTCCCTTAAACCCCCATTTTAGTAGCTCAGGATCCAGACTTGCGGGGCTGTCATGCTTTTGCCCATCAGCTTTCTTATGACTTCTTTCTGAAGAGTGGGGTGGCAGGAAGGTGGATTTCTACCCATGGAAAAATGTAATTTCTGGTTCAGTGGTGAAATACCAGAGAGCCCTGGCTTTCAGGCTGTGATGTCAGCATGTGGACCTCTAGCCAAAGCACAATGCATCATGTAAAATGAGAAGATGCATCTATCCCTCACCACAGGACTTCCTGGAAAACTTGAGCTGCTCCAACCCTGCTGGCTGGTATCCCTTACGCTTCTTGTCCTGTATGTGGCTTTCAGCTCTAGACATGCACCAGCATTGTTAAGCAGCTTGCCTGTGCCAGCACTGCTGATGTCCTCTCATTTTGCTGCTTGGAAATTTCTCCTAGAAGGAAGCCTATAGGTGCAGACATGGCCCTAGTACTGTGAGCCAATACAGGATTCTGGTCTCTGGTAGTCATGGCACACAGTGCATGCAGGAGAGGGACCCTAGTAGATGTGTCACTGTTTGCATGCTGCTGCACTGAGACATGAAGTCAGGTCATGAAAGGACTTAGCACATTATAGGCACACTGGCATATTAAGGTTTGGGAGGCTGGAAAAACAAGAATTGCAGGAGGCTGTATTAACAATTTCTGTATATTTAGGAAACCAGTACATATTGTCTTCTTCTTAGCATCTGATTTCCTTCACACAATACCTCTGTACTTCCTCTTAGAGTGGAGTCCAGGAGAAAAGTAGTAGAAATATACTGGGTGGATATGATACTTCACTATGGCAGTGTAAATGCAGCTCAAAGCTATCACATTTCAGTAACTGTAGGCACAAGCAGCAGCTTGAGAGTGGTTTCCAGGTCAGTGCTTGCTGGATCCTGCCTAGTTCTTCTGTTGCATTAGATGCTTAGGAAAATTTCATAGTTATGAATTTAGTGAACTTAATTTCACCAGTCATTTAGTTTTAAACTGGAACAAATCCCACAGCAGTCAGTTTGACAGTAAGCATTTGGCCCCACAGCATACTGCAACAATCTAGCCATGTCAGTGGGGTAGTCAGAGGCAACTAGCCTGCACGAAAAACACATATGCCAGACAGGAACCAACAGCAGGATACACTTCTGGTACAAAAAATGGCTTAGATAATCTAACATAATGGTGCAGATATAATCAAAGCATCTAGGCCAGCACAGGCATTACCATTTATAATGCTTGGTAAATTAGTCCCTCTATGTTTTGACCAGGAGAAGGAGTGCTTAAAATGCTGCGGGTCTTTTGGGGTTTCTTGTACCATTTAATCTTATGAAGTATGCTCATTGAAGGCAGGTATTGCTGTCAGCACTACAGATGCAGTTCTCATCACTACATCATCATAAGTTTCTCTGAGGATTAGTATCTGAATTATTTTCCCTAACTCTAATAAGCAGAGAGACATTATGATTCAAAATCCCTCATTCTCAACTTAATATCTTTAGACTCTTTGCTACCGCATTTTTAACATCACATATAAAACGAGTCCTCTTTGTGACAGTTTTCTGTATTTGCACATTTCCAAGCTTATATCACACTTTGTGTTAACTTTGTACTTCAGTATCCAATCAATTTTAAGTGTATTTCACAGTCTTATTTTGCTTGATCAGAAGCATCTAGCTGCTGCTAGAGGCATTTATACATTATTCATAAAAGCACATACAAAAAATTATATTGGATCAATATTCACAAACTAGCAAGGTTTCAAATAACATGTAGACATTTAGCTCTAAGCTATTAAAGTCTGTTCCTGTTTTGAAAGAACTATTACTTTTAAATCCTTGTAAATCTGTGAAAAATGATAATATTGATCCTTTTATCTCTGTCTGGTTGCACATTCAATTTGTATCCTACAGAGTGCACTATGTAGCTTTTTGTGAAGCAAAATCATCTACACAGAAAGCAGTTATGATATATTGCATATATAAAATAACTTTATAGTTGGACAGTGATTAAAAATAAAACCTGCACTGAATTAATCTCATATTTCTGGGTTCCTACACAGTGTCAAGAATCCCTAAGTAATATGCTTATCAAGAATTGACAAAGTATTATGCAAACATTGACTTTTTATTGTAGCTTCAATCTGGATTTATGCCAAAAAAACTCTGTTATATTGTTATTCTGGGTAATGAGAGGCATTTATAATGCATTGAAGCATGAACAAATTTTGGAGGCAACTTTTATATCTCTCTGAGGTCTTTAGTATACTGAGACTCTGCAGCTGAAATCTTCCAGGCCCCAGGACTTTTAAAATAGTTACACTTGATATTTTTGTTTGTTTCACATATGAGTTAGGGATTTTTCACTGTATGGAGACATATTTTAGGCACTCATAGTCATTTTGAAAGTTGTCTAGGATTCTAGGTTGATTCAGAACCATATTCAGAGTTTCCTGGAAAAAGAAAAAGCACACGCAAATGTACACACAATTCTTCTAAATCAGAACTGTGGAATGAGGTGGTGAAATTTCAGGTGGTTTTGAATGTCCAAAGTTTTCTTTAGAAGAAACCATAGCAAAATTTTCAGCTGCTTTTACAAGCTCTCCACAGTATTGGGAAAACAGCTGCAATACAGGAGTTTCTACACTGGTCCTTCTGAGCAACTGCGGTATCAGAGAGTCTATTTGGTGAGCCATTCTGGAGCCCCAAAGCTGGAAGCTGGTTTTTAGACTTTTGATTCCTGAGCAATTTGCCAGAGGAATTGCAGAGGAACTCATCTTCAAGCTATAAGGAAATCAGAGGAGGGTCATGAGGATGATCATGGGACTGGAGCACCTTCCGTATGAAGATAGGATGAGAAAGTTGGGGCTGTTCAGCCTGGAGAA
>JAOEHY010022395.1:0-10573 GCA_025447955.1 Psilopsiagon aurifrons
TCAAGGAGGCTTTAAACTAGATGTGTTGGGGGAGGGGGGCATCGTTTCATCCCAACACACCCAGTCACTTGCCAGCATCTCTAAGAAATGCTTGGAGCAATGTAGAGATATTCCAATCACTCCAGCCAATGAGCCTGCTTCATTTGAAGCTCTACTCAGATGCCTCTATACAAAC
The DNA here is from genome assembly GCA_025447955.1 of Psilopsiagon aurifrons. Lineage (NCBI taxonomy): Eukaryota > Metazoa > Chordata > Aves > Psittaciformes > Psittacidae > Psilopsiagon > Psilopsiagon aurifrons. Next base: position 176 of record JAOEHY010022395.1, read on the forward strand.
ACCCATAGCATGGTGAATATGCAAGAGGAATTAGAGATGTGTGCACTTCTACCGGGGTATGATATCATAGTGTCATGGGTTAAGCAGTAGCAGTCATTTTCCCCCTTAGTAGCTGGCACTGAGCTGTGTCTTTGACTTTCGCCCTTGAAATACTGCTGATAACACCAGTGTTTTGGTTACTACTTAGAATGCTTTGGTCTGACCAAGGCCTTTCTGAGCCTCATGATCTGCCAGAGAGGAATGTAAGCCGGGAGAAGGCAGAGACAGTTGACCTGACACCTGACCCAAACTGTCCAAAGAGGTATTCCATAACACAGCACTTCATGCTCAAGATGTAAAAGAATACAGCAGCACTGTAAACACTTATTTCTCCCCAAGCAGAAATTGCATGACTTCATGCTGTAGAACTATCATATACTAATTAAAGGAGATGCTACTTTAAATAAACTTATTATTAGGGATTTATTTTTGCATAAGTTACTGAAAAAATAAAATTTTTAAGTATCTATTATTGCCTGTTCACAAACTTTTTCTGCGTTAAGTAATGCAATTGATGTATTTCAGTGTTCATTTTATTTTAAAATTTTTTTGTCTTGTTTGGTTTTATTTTGTTTATTTGTGGCTTCCTGTAATTACACAGGGGTATTATTCAGTGTCAAGAAATTTTAGGAATTCGTGTTTTGCAACAACCAATCGTGTATATAAGCACTCTAACTTTTAAGTAGAAACTTGCACAGGTGACAGTGAAGACTGTAGACACAGAGAGGAAGAGAGAAGAAAACACATACGTATGGAATAGAAAAAGTGGCAAAAGGAAATGAGAAGTAGTAGTTGTCCTTAAAAAGGATTTCAAAAGTGAAGTGCTGGGTTAAATGGCAAAATTACAGATATCTTACCTCAGTACCACGGACAACAGGAAATTATAAATCAGTGGAGGGTGATATTTTTATGTTAGTTCCGGTCATCATACTTTATTAAATAAATACTTAGATTTAGATTGGTGTCATGGCTTAAGCTCAGCTGGTAATTCAGAGCCATGCAGCCACTGTCTCACTCTCTCCCTTCTTCTTGGCAGTGGGGTTGGAACTAGGTGATATTAAGGTGCTTTCCAACCCTAACTATTCTATGATTCTATGTTTTTTCCCCTGCTCCTGGAGGGATAGAAGGGAGAATCGAAAGAATGTAACTCCCACAGGCTAAGATAAGAACAGTCTGGTAACTAAGGTATAACACAAACCACTGCCATCTAGTTGGTGGGCTATAAAAGTGCTACATAGCAGGCAACAGCATACAATTGAGTTCATTGGCTGTTTTACCCTAAAATCAAATCCCCTTGAGGTACACACTGGACTTCCTCATCTTTCCACATTACCCACCAGGTATATCTTGACCTCTGAGAAAAACCAATCCCACGAGTGAGTTTGTCTTTTAACTGAAGCAGGAATTACCCAGACTCCCTTCCCCAGCAAATTCTTTAGGTGCACCACAGGAACTCTGTCCTCTGCTACAGTATGTAAAATTTCTGACAGGGCTGGGCCAGCCCTGTTGGCAGATGGTCTGGTGTTGTCCAATGAGGTGGCTTTTGGTAAATGTGTACCCCAATGTTTGAAAGTCCCACCACCCATGGCTCTCAGTGTAGTTCTTAACCGCCCATTGTACTGCCTGATTTTCCCAGAGGCTGGGGCATGGTAGGGGATGTGATACTTCCACTCAATGCCATGCTCTTTGGCCCATATGTCTATAAGGCTGTTCCAGAAATAAGTCCTGTTGTCTGACTCAGTTCTCTCTGGGGTGCTGTGTTGACACAATATATGTTTCTCAAGGCCCAGGATAGTGTTCCAGGCAGTGACATGGGGCATAGCATATGTTTCCAGACATCCGGTTGTTGTTTCCACCATGGCACTTGCCTTGGTGGGTGGGTGGAAGTGTGATATAATCAATCCGCCAGGCCTCCCCATATTTGTACTTCAGCCATCGTCCTCCATACCAAAGAGGCTTTAACCGTTTAGCTTGCTTAATTGCAGCACACGTTTCACAGTCATGAATAACCTGGGCGGTAGTGTCCATTGTTAAGTCCACGCCTCGATCAAGAGCCCATCTATTTGTTCCATCTCAGCCCTGATGGCCTGAAGAGTCAAGGGCCCACTGGGCCAAAAATAATTCACCCCTATGTTGCCAATCTAAGTCCGTCTAAGCCACTTCAATCTTAGCAGCTTTATCCACTTGTTGCTTGTTCTGGTGTTCCTCAGTGGCCTGACTCTTGGGTACATGAGCATCTATGCGGCGTACCTTCAACACCAGGTTCTGCACCTGAACAACAGTATCTTGCCACAGTGCAGCAGCCCAGATAGGTTTACCTCTGCATTGCCAGTTGCTCTGCTTCCATTGTTGCAGCCACTCGCACATGGTATTTGGCACCATTCATGAGTCAGTAGAGAGATAAAGTACTGGCCACTTTCCTCATTCAACAATTTTCAAGGTCAGCTGGATGGCTTTCACCTCTGCAAACTGACTCAATTCACCCTCTGCATCAACAATTTCTGCAACTTGTCATCGGGGACTCCATACTTCCATCTCCAATGCTTCCAAAGCAGTGGAAGGACCCACTGAACTAGATACTTGCCCGTACTGTCCCACACACCCTGCCACTCATGACTGTCCATCCTTGGGGGAAATCCCTTGGTCCTCCTATATCGTCGTCTGACCCTAGACAAGACACAAACCCAACTCTGCTTAACTCTCAAGATCAGACGAAATAGTCATGGGTAAAATGCACTCTGCAAGTGTGCCAACAGAGTGAACCCCATCACAACAAGCAGGCAGGTCTTGAGGGTACCCAAAGGTCATTCAGAACCTTCAGAACTCTCAAATGATGCTGTAAATACTCTGGTGGGGTTACTGGGAAAGTAAGGGAATGTCTCCTTCATAGGTTGACCACCCTAGGAGGAAACAAAAGATGTGTAATTGCTAAACACTTCCATTATATATCTCCCAAAGTATAGAGGTGATGACCACACTGGGAACACAAGCTAGATCAGTTTCATCATCAACGAGTCTATTGTATTACAAGTCATCACCATAAAGTACAGCGAAACAAGTACCTTAGCCCAAGCACCCCAGCCGATAGAAATACTAGAACAGCAAATACCTGCTGTAAGTAAGGTACGACATGCTGAAACTCTGAGATCAAGAGCAAAAACTTTGAGAGTCAAAAAATTCAGCTTTGTGGCGAGTAGCTATTAATCTGAAAACAATAAGTGCTTATCACAAATATGATTAGACACACTCTGGTCAGATCTGTTGTTATCTCAACCCTTCATGCCCCATGTTGGGTGCCACAAAAAACTGTCATGGGTTAAGCCCAGTTTGCATCCAAAAACCATGCAACCGCTCGCTCACTTCCCCGATTTTTCCTCCCCCCACCTCCAGAGGGATGGGGAGGAGAACTGAAAGAATGCAACTTCCACGGGTTGAGATAAGAACAGTTCAGTAACTCAGGTATAACACAAACCACTACTGCTACCACCAACAATAATAATGATAAGGGAAATAACAAGAGAAGAGAATACAAATGCTCATCATCTGTTGACCTATACCCAGCCCACCCAAGCAGTGGTCTAGCCCTTCCAGGTAACTAACTGCCCCCAGTTTATACAGTGGGAATGACGTGCTGTGGTATGGAATACCTCTTTGTCTCAGGTGTTTGGGTCAGGTGTCCCATCTCAGCTTCCTCCTGGCTTCGCCTCTTCCCTGGCAGAGCATGAGACTCAGAAAGTCCTTGGTCAGACTAAACATTACTGAGCAGCAACTGAAAACATTGGTGCTATCAGAACTGTTGCCAGGCTGAAAATCAAAAACACAACACTGCACCAGCTACTAAGAAGGAGAAAAATGACTGCTACTGCTGAGCCCAGGACAATAGGAAATATTTGGATGCCAGAACGCAATTGGAAATAATCTTCTATTTCTTCTAATTAATCAAAATAGGTGCTGTCTGTTTTTTATATCTCCTCTTGTCCACCTCTCTCTTTCTTCTCACTCAGAAATAAATACAGCTTTCTTTTTTACAATACTGTCATTGTAAAAAAACCCAAAAAAAAACAAAACAAAAAAACCAACAGGAAAACCCAACCATAAACCAAAATCCAAACAAACAAAAAAACACAACATGTGGATGTATAGCCCTGAATAACTAATCATGAAGATGAACAAGATCTGTAGAATTTGGACTATTGCAGGTATGGGAAACTTACATTTGAATATATCATTAACATTTCTTCCAGATGACATTTGAAGGTAACAGATTCTGAATTTATTAGCAAATCAAATTTCCCTGTTTGAAAATTGAGCTCTGGAAGATTTTAAAAGTTGTTATGTTTCTCAGAAGAAATAATCTACAACAACAAGCCCACAAAGTTAATATTCATTTACTGAATCTGGTTTCCCCAATGTGAAGCACCTTATCAGCTACAAATTGAGGAAAGAACTGAACTACTCACTTCTTCAGCCCTAGAAAGCCATCTCACTAACACAAGTTGATGAAGAAAATGTGTTGGCTTATATTAGAAAGCAGAAGTTACAAGAAGATAAGCAAACAGAATTTGCTTTGCAGAGGAATAGAATGACTCCAGAGACATACAACTTCAGCGTTTGTTCTTAAAACTTTCACATGTCTGCTATAACTTGTGTCTCTGATCATCATTTGTATCTTTTCAATACTTGTTATATTAACTTGGGCAAACATGCAATAAACTGTTGCAAGCTTCATCTAAGCGAATTTAGAAAAGTTTTTCTGTCACACCTGTACATGAACTCAGCATCACAATATCAAAGCTTATCAATCTGCGGTTCATCTTTCTGTAAATTTTCATGTGAAATTCAAAGTAATAGAAAAAATACTCATGTGAATGAGTTGATTTTGGAGCAATGCACAATTCTTTACGTGTTGACCTTGTAACAGCCTCATATAAACATTATTACTTATTCTTTTTACCTTAGAAGTGCCATTGATCATTTATGTTGAGAACATTTGTAAGAAAACAGGAAACGCTATGATTTTTTTGAGAAATACATGAAATAGTTGAGTCTTCTGCTCTGAAAATTTGCAAAAAAAAAAGACATCTTACAATTATGCAACTATACTAATTACAATTACAGACTTCATTCTTTCTAATTTCTCCTAAAAATTTAAGCCACTTGTATCACGAGGAGGGAAAAAAAAAAAATTATCAAAAAAAAACCCAGAAAAAAAGACCTCAGAGAAACTCTTTCTCTGTAGTTATTTAAAATAGAAGTTAATTAATTTCATTTTGGAGCTTTAAGAGAAATTTTGGGCCTACATTTCTGTTTGTTGAAGAGAGAAGCAGCTGTTGTGGTGGTCAACCTGCTCTCAAAATATTGGAATTTATGTGATTGTCATTGTTTAGTATGAATTATTCAGGAGAAGTTCTAGACATGCTCTAAAATTTTGATAAGTTCAGATGGTTTTGCACCAAAATTCCAACTGTGAAATAGGTACTGTTATGATAAAACATGCATTTTCTCTAGTGATAATCATGTCCAGTTTCAACTACTCCCACAGCAATAAATACCTGACACAGAAAACCATTTACACTTGTGATTTATTTAAAGATCAAAAGTGTCCAGTGTATTCTTTGCTTTCTTTAGATAAGAAATGGTCAACTGCAGACAAATCAAATGCCTTTGTTCACTGTAGTTCACATTTTTTTTCTCTGTAGCAGATACTAAATTAATGAATATCTTTCCTTCTGATAATTATTGCTTATGTTCAGAATGTTACCCTTGAATAACTTCCATATTGAAAATACCAGTTGCAGTCTGACAGCTTGTTTAAACACAATTGGAGTTCAGCTGGAAATCTCATTTGTAAATGGCATTGTAATGAGACATTTGCAGGGCAGCTTTTGTGTTATTTTGCTTTTGTCTTAATTTTAAAATGACTGGCTGAAGATGAGGATTTGTATAGTCCTCAATCAAAACTAATGTGACGAACACTTCTATTTCTCTTTTTCTATTTTACAAAGGACATGGACTTTTTTAGTTATTTAATTTTTATGATTATTTGGAGTAAAATCTGCAGAAGTAACTGGTTCAGGAATAAAAGATACGTATTTTTATTTTTTTGATAAATTGTTTTCTACTATGCAAATAGAATATTTGCTTGCATGAGAACACTAGGGATTAATTTTTTTCAACATAATTATTTTTGTCAAATTCAAAATAGTTGAATTAATTGAAAGTTACTGCTTAGTTGATCCATTGTAGGGGGGAAAATAAAATAAAATAAAGTAATAAAAACAATAAAGAAAACTCAACCAACTATGACCACTTCTTTCTGTGTAGAAAACTCTCTCAGTGCCCCCACTTTTACATTTTACACCAAGCTGTACTCTCTTTTGCAAAATACTCTAGCAAGGTCAATGGATTTTGGCAAGGCAATATTACAGTCTTTTCCCCTTATGACTCAGTTGTGATAAACTGTTCCAGGAAAGTGTAAAGAGAAAAGACACTACAAGAAGTCTTTGTCATTTCTGCTTCCCACTGCACTGTTCAAGTAGACTAGAACAATATTACAGGGTTAACTTAAGTAACAGGAAGCCTGGACTACCTCTACACTCCGTATATGTGCAGAACTAAGGATTTAATAATCTTAGCACTGAACATTAATTTTTAAGGGTTAGGTTGCTTTAATGACGTGCTCATCTTTTGCTTATGTCAATTTAACATGTAATTTTGTTTGTGTTTTTTTTCCTCTCCCAGAATCAGTCTTTCACATACTGCAGATCTTCTTTACTGCTGCCTCTGCAGAGAAGTGAGAAGCGCTTTTCCACAACACTGAAAATATAAACTACCATATGAAGCAAAAAGTATTTGTTAGTTTTGTTTGCAGTCAGCTATGATTTCAGAAAGGTAGATCTATTTATTACAGAATATATGTTTGTAATATTTATAAATACTATTTCCCACTTATGTATTTACAATTATTTATAATGCTGCCATGGCCTGTTAACTGATGATTGTTAAAAAGAGTGTAAATTTTGATCATGTTGGACTAACAAAAGGACAAAGAATCCTGAAGTGAAGAATGCCTGAAGCAAGCATTAATTTTCTGTATGTCTCTCACTAAGAAAATTAATGTTCTCATCTAACTGTGAATAGTTTACTTCCAGAGTAAGCAGATAAAATCAAATTTTAATTTAAATATAGTGTGATCTTCTTCTGACTTTTATCTTTTTCTTATGCATTGAGCCAGCATAGCAGGGGGGCTTTTGGGATGACTGAACAAAATTCAGACATATCAATGCAGTCAATGCCACTAATTTTAATGAGTCAAACTTCTCTTCCTTGAGCAAAGTGATACAACAACTTTAACAACATTTTCTTTGTGTATCGATTGTAACTTACAAGCTGCTGAATCACTGACAGTAGCATGAGAGGCCTCCCTGGGTCGTAAGATACTTACCCAACAGGAACGAAGCCGCACTGTGAAACTGGCCAGCTGGTGCTCCTAACCACAGTAGTGCCTGACACCACAGCAAATGACGCTGTGCACTGCTTCAGAGCCTCTGAAATTAAACTGCATGGAAGACAAGGTGCTAAGAATCACATTTCTGGAAAACAGGAAAGATTAGTTAATGCCAAGTAATAGAGGTTTTACAGAGGGTCCCAGGTCATATTAAGTTGCATTTAGAGCTAAATCATAAACAAATAGCTAACGTGATTTACTCTCAAATTAGTAGCAGGAGAATGTAACAGAGCACAGAAGATCAATACATTACTTTGATCATTGCCTGTAAGTATCCCACATAAATTATTCTAAAGGTTCTGTAGCCATTTGTGCCCCATGATACTGACACATTTCCTACTAATAATTAATTATATTATTATAATCTACATATAACAGAAATGCAGTAGAAGTTATAACTGAAATGTAGAAGAAAATCAATAAGCACTGTAACCATTTTAAAGCATTTTAAAAGGTAGACCTATAAAGACATTGCAAGTTTAACTTTATATCTTCACCAGAAATTCACTTATTTTTTTATACCTGTAAATAACTTACTTTATTTTAGCCTAAATATTAAAATATGCTCTATCCTTCCTATGTGCATTTGTCTGAATACTCAATAATCTAACTCTTTGAAAAGCATTAATGAAAACTAAAATAAAAATATTTCTGGATTAACATACTCTTTTCTTCTGGTCTGGTAAAGGATTAAATGCATAAAAGGAGCTTCCACTCACCTCTAGTGAAGGACTCCATTAACGTAATACTTTTACAGCTATCCAACATATAATATCAGCAGTTAAGAAACATTTTGAAAATACCGATTCCTTATTGCATACCTACGTGAAATATGAACCAAACTCCTTAAACAATTTCCATGAACAGTGAAGTTTTGAAAAAGGATTAAAATGTTAATGTAACTCTTTTATTCAAAATTCTGCTGCATAGGATATTAAATAACAACTAAAGTCCCAAGCTAAAGGTTCAGGTTTAAAAGTTGCATTTAACAGTAGAAACTACAAAGGAGAGGGATAAGTGCACAGTAGACCTGGAAAGGATTTTACCTTAGTTTGGCTTCTGATCTGGGAGAAGCAACCTGTGAGATCAGCTTCTTCCCTCAGGGAAAGTGAAGGTTCACATTATGGCCCTTCATGTGGTCCTCATCACCATATTATTCAGCTAATTCATCTGAAAAAAGGTCAAAGCTTTTCTTTGCCTAGACAAGTAAAAGTTTTAGTGTATTTCTCAAGCACAGAAATAATGTCACAATCTCAGAGGCTAAATGTGGCATTTTTCCTTCCACAAGAATAATGTCTTAAAAGGTGCACCTTTTTGAAACAGAATGTAACAGTAACCCTTTGTTGCTTATATTAAAATGTCAAGATGCTAAATTTCCTTTGTGAAACAGGATGCAGAAAGATAGCATTATCATTCATTGCTGAGTACATGGCCTTATATTTCACTTATCTTCTGGTAGATGTTTTCTGCATTACTATGGCTAGGAGAATGGAAATGCCACTTATTATAAGAGGAAAACACTTTTGCATTTTCCTTGCACCCTGCACAGGCATGAATTTCACACAGAATAAACAGAGATTCTGAATGGAAAAAAATATTCCTATATCAGTTTAAAATATTAATATTCGCTGATGAGAAATCATTGGCAGATGTATTTCTTATTTAAAAAATTGAATTTTTAAACCAATATTTTTTGAGACAGTTTTCTGTTTGGAATATGTATTTTAGTCTCCTGGACCACAGCTGTGCAATTCTGGATTTCTTTTCTCTCTCCATGTACTTTAAGAAAACCAGTTATTTAATGAATCCATTTTTACTCTTGACCGTTCCACTAATTCAATAGAAAAGCTAACAGCACCATAAAGCTTCAGATCCTTGAAAATAACCTTTACCAATCACATTCATTCTCAGTCTATGTAGCTTGGCATATCCCATTGGTTAGCACTGTAATAGATAAGCATCATTCATACTTAGCATGTTTGCAACATAAATGATGAAAAACAAAAGGCTCACAAAATATGACAAGTGGGTTTTCAATGCTATCAGATCTATACCACTTCATCCGCTTGAATGATTTTGATGGATCAACATGTTTGTAAAAAATTCTAGTGAGGGAAAGCCCATACTGCAATCTATTAAAATTTAAAAAAAAATATAATTTTCCTAATATGTAACTAAAGTCTCATTTAATGCAATTTATATCTATTAATTCCTGCTCACTTCACTGTGGACATACACAACAGTTTATTTTGTGTTTGGTCTTTGCAAACATAATTTTGTGTATTTTGTGTCTGAATGTTTTCAGACTGCTCTTGTTAATCACATTTTTCAAACATGACTGCGGTCACCTGATCTACATTAATAGTCAGAGTGCACACTACAATTTAACATGTTCAAGTGCAGAAGAGACATTACCTTTACAGACACCATATAAGTGTACACCCAATATAATATTTGTATTTTTCAGAATAGCAGGCTAGTTCAACAGTAGCTCACTATAGCTTACTTTGTATCATAATACCAAAAATTCTACTCTAGGGAATGCCAGTCTATCCTCACACTATTCTTCCAGTTTGTGAAATCATTTGTTCCCATGGACAGTGGGATTGAGTGCACCCTCAGCAAGTTTGCCAATGACACCAAGCTGGGTGGCTCTGTTGATATGCTGGAGGGAAGGAATGCCATCCAGAGAGATCTTGACACACCTGTAAGGTGGGCTGATGCCAACCTCATGAAGTTTAACCATGACAAGTGCAAGGTCGTACACCTGGGTGGGAGCAATCCCAGGCACAGCTACAGGTTGGGCAGAGAAGAGATTGAGAGCAGCCCTGTGGAGGACTTGGGGGTGTTGG